>VXCM01005318.1:0-26471 GCA_014773175.1 Lucifuga dentata
AACACACCGTACACACCTACATATCCTACACACCCTACACACCATACACACCCTGCACACACTACACACCTACATATCCTACACACCCACACACCCTACACATCTACACACCTACACACCCTACACATCCTACAAATCCTACACACCCTGCACACCCTACACACTTACATATCCTACACACCCTACACACCTGCACACTATACACACCTACCTATCCGACACAAACCTACACACACTGCACACCCTACACACCTACATATCCTACACACCCTACACACCATACACACCGTACACACCATATACACCCTGCACACCCTACACACCATACTCAAGCTACACACACTGCACACCTACATATCCTACACACCAAGCACACCATACACACCCTGCACAACCTGCACACGATATACACCCTGCACACCCTGCACACCTTACACACCCTACACATATACACACCCTACACACCCTGCATACCCTGCACACAATACCCACCCTGCACACCCTACACTCCATACACACACTGCACACCCTGCAGACACTACACAAAATACAAACCTACACACCATACACACCCCACACACCATACACACCCTGCACACCATAAAAACCCTACACACCCTACACACCTGTAACCCTACACACCCTACACACCATACAAACCTACACACCCTACCCTACACACCTACACACCCTACATACCCTACACACCTACACACCCTATACATCCTGAACACCCTGCACACCTACACACCCTACACACCTACACACCATACACATCCTGAACACCCTACACACCTACACACTCTAAACACCCCGCACACCCTTCACACCTACATCTCCTACTCACCCTACACAACCTGCACACCTACATATCCTACACACACTACACACCCTACACACCCTGCACACCCTACACACCTACACATCCTACACACCCTACACCCACATATCCTACACACCCTACACACCATACACACCCTACACACCCTACACAACCTTCACACTCTATGCAACCTACACACCTTACGCACCCTACACACCCTACACAACCTTCACACTCTATGCAACCTACACACCATACACACCCCACACACCATACACACCCTACACATCATACACACTCTACATACCCTACACACCTGCAACCCTAAACACACTGCACACCCTGCACACCCTACACAAAATACAAACCTACACACCCTACCCTACACACTTACACACCCTACACACCTACACACCCAACACACCCTACACACCTACACACCCTACACATCCTGAACACCCAACACAACTACACACCCTAAACACCCTGCACACCCTACACACCTACATATCCTACTCACTCTACACATCTTGCACACCTAAATATCCCACACACAGTACACAACCTACACACCCTGCACACCCTACACACCTACATATCCTACACGCCCTACCCACCATACACACCCTACACACCCTGCACACGCTACACACCGACATATACTACACTCCCACACACCGTACACACCCTACACATCTACACACCTACACACCCTACACTCCTATACACACTACACACCCTACACACCCTGCACACCCTACACACCTACACATCCTACACACCCTACACACCCTGCACACCGTACACACCTACATATCCTACACACCCTACACACCCTACACACTTGTAAACCCTACACACCAACATATCCTACACACCCTACACACCCTGCACACCCTTCACACCTACATATCCTACACACCATGCACACCCTACACACCCTACACACCTACATATCCTACACACCCTAAACACCATATACACCCTGCACACCCTACACACCCTGCACACCGTACACACCTACATATCCTACACACCCTACACACCCTACACACTTGTAAACCCTACACACCAACATATCCTACACACCCTACACACCCTGCACACCCTTCACACCTACATATCCTACACACCATGAACACCCTACACACCTACATATCCTACACATCCTAAACACCATATACACCCTGCACACCCTACACACCATACTCACCCTACAAACCCTGCACACCTACATATTCTACACACCGTACACACCTTACACACCCTGCACACGATATACACCATGCACACCCTGCACACCTTACACATCCTGCACACCCTACACACCCACATATCCTATTCACCCTACACACCCTGCACACCTACATATCCTACACACCATGCACACCCTGCACACCCTACACACCTACATATCCTACACACCCTACACACCCTGCACACCCTTCACACCTACATATCCTACACACCATGAACACCCTACACACCTACATATCCTACACATCCTAAACACCATATACACCCTGCACACCCTACACACCATACTCACCCTACACACCTACATATCCTACACACCATACACACCCTACACACCATGCACACCCTGCACACCCTACACACCAACATATCCTACACACCCTAATCACCATATACACCCTGCACACCCTACACACCATACTCACCCTACAAACCCTGCACACCTACATATTCTACACACCGTACACACCTTACACACCCTGCACACGATATACACCATGCACACCCTGCGCACCTTACACATCCTGCACACCCTACACACCCACATATCCTATTCACCCTACACACCCTGCACACCTACATATCCTACACACCATGCACACCCTGCACACCCTACACACCTACATATCCTACACACCCTAAACACCATATACACCCTGCACACCCTACACACCCTGCACACCATACTCACCCTGCACACCATACACACCCTACACACCTGCACACCCTACACACCCTACAAACGTGCACACCCTTCACACCATACACACCCTACACTCCCCTCTCTGCAGTCAAAGCTGGGCTGAGCACTAAAAGCCCGATGTCCTGAGCAGATGAAGAAGCAGAAAGAAGCCGTGTGCTGCGTGTTTAACTCAGAGCCGTGTGTTGTGTAAACGTGCTGTCATAGCTGCAGCGTGTGGTAAACTGGATGTGTTCTCGCCTGCGTGACCATGCTAAGTAAGCGTGAAAGTATTCCAAATGTCAGCCGCTCCTCGTTTTTATTAATGAGCTTCAGGCAGCAGGAGTGGATCATTTTCCATGGAAATTCAATGCATTTTAAATAGCAGTGGATCAACATTCCAGGCCAGGATTTACATAAGGTAATTGCAGGATGCTGAAAGTAGCAGGCTGGATTTTTTTCCTGCCTTACCTTCAGGAACACAACTACGTCCATTAAGTCGGCAATAAATACACAGCTAGACTGTATCAGCGCTCCATGACAGGTAACGGCTACTCTCTACTGTACCTGCTTATTTACCCTGAGACAGTTACACACACATACCCACACACACACATGCACACACAAGCACACACACGCACGTGCGCATGCACACACTCACAGAAACACACACACACATCTGTTCCTTTCCCTGATCAGCCGTGCTGTTATAAAGAGGATCTCTGCAGATGACATAAATATATATGTTGTCGTTTTGAACCATGCCGATGTTTGGAAAAGTGCAGGAGAATTGAGATGAGCTCTTCCTGGAAGCCATCAAACACTAGCAACAGCCCCTCCACTCCTCCGTTCCACCTCTCTGAGGTCTACCTGTAGCTGCTGTATGGGGGTCTGGGGAAATTAACACAAAGAGAGAACAGGCCGCGCTGTGTGTAGAACTGCAGCCAGATTTCAGTAAACTCAGACTGTTGCTGCTGCTGCTGCAGGAAAACACCAAACATCTGTACTTTTCGTCTTGGTCTGGTCACTCAGAGTTAATGCTCCTCAAAGCCACTCTGAGCTGCGCTGTGTGAGACATGAGTGGATGCGTGGGCCTTTAGGCAGTTCACCTGTGCAGGTCTGTGACTTGCTGTTCAGCCGCTCATTAGAGAAATGAGCTGAGCTGGCAGACTGCCCCCTTCCTGTCCGCACACACACACACACACACACACACACACACACACACATACACACGCTCCCCCCAGAGATGGTGCGATCATGCGTTAGTGGGTTTTGGGGCTACTAAGTGATGATTAGCCTCTGCGTGTTTCTTTTAATTAAGCCTGCCGTAGAAACGAGGTGAAGCTCCGTGGAGGTGGAGGAGGTGGAGGAGCTCCTCCTGCAGCCTGGATGGAGATGTGAGGCTGCGGCTGGTTTGGCAGCATGTTGAACCGTGATGGAACCTGACAGAGAGTCAGAAGAACTGGGTGCTCTGATTATTCTGGGGGAGCGGGGCTCTGTCTCATTAACACCACTGGCTGCAGAAGCTGTAAGCTAACAGCATGTAAGCTAACAGCTTGTAAGCTAACAACATGCGTGTCTCCTGGCGGAGCCGCGCACACACACACACACACACACACACACACACACACACACACACACACACACACACAGGCTGTAATTAGGACATCCAGAGGCTTTGCTGTCTGATTGGAGGAGAGGCCCTGCATAATTATAGAGGCCCTGGGCCCTGACACTGCTGGGGGGGGGGGGNGGGGGGGGGGGGAAGGCCTAAACAAATCACAAACAAGATTTTAATTAAAGGGTCAAAAGCCTCACACGCGATCATCTACACACACCCTTGGATTGTAATCATGATCAGTGAAATCTTGATCTGATTTGAAATCAGCCGTATTGCTTCCAGCTGAAGCGTGAGTTTTCTGTCTGCAGGTAAAAACCTTTCAGAGATTCTGAACAGCGCTCTCATAAACTCACTGCGTCTGCTGCTGTGCCAATGTCTTACTTAATTAGCCTGTACATTTTTACGGGCATAAATCGCTTTTACATCACTGCCAGCGGAGCGCACCGCAAAGTGGGTCGATCATATATTACGCTGATCCTCCTCGGCGCTGTTAAAAAGCCTACATTACATTTGAATTTGTGGAAGAGCCGAAGGCCTCCTGCTGTAATTCTTCTTTGTTGTGCTGTCAGCGCTAATCTCTCCCCGGGGGGGTCCGCTCTCATCGCTGCCCCCAGATCAAACGAGTAAAAGGGATGCAGGGTTTGAGCCAGGAGGGCACCCACACACCAGCCTGCCTCCCCACCCTCCCCCACGCTGAAGGCCTCAGCCTGGACCGTCTACAGCATCAAAAATCTGTTACTTTTATAACCTGCCGTCTCGCTGATTCACTCATCTGCCCTTCCTCCTCGCTCACGCTGGACAGAAAACGTGGACGCTGCACGCACGACAAACTTTAACAACTGCTGCTCGTAAGAAAAGCCATGAAAGACTTTTGGCTGAGGCAGCTGATTATACAGAAATCTGCTCTTTCCAAGGGAAGATTTAGTTTGTGGATGATATAAAACTGCTTTATCAACATTATTTCTACTGGCACCAAGAGAGACTTTGGCTCTGCGTTTGTATAAATCTTTGCCTTTTTTCCCTCTTTCAGATTATGAGTCGTCCCTGTGGCCAAGAAATGCATCAAGAAGATGACACGCTCTTTCTGTGCTTCTTATCTCTAAAGTCAGAACAAACAACAACTACTGGCTACTTCACGCTTCAATCTTCCTGCCTGCAATACCTTTGTTCTCCCACTAGGGTGCAGCCAAGAGCATGGATTCAACTAGTCTCCTCGACCCAGATGGAAGCGGTACCTGCTCCAGGCTGTGCTCTTTATTCTCCTCGGATTAACTTCCCCCCCCATCATCCCCTCTCCTCCTCATCCTCCTCATCCTCCTCTTCTGCCACCTCCACACAGAAAAAAAAACAAAAAAA
This sequence comes from Lucifuga dentata, assembly GCA_014773175.1. Lineage (NCBI taxonomy): Eukaryota > Metazoa > Chordata > Actinopteri > Ophidiiformes > Bythitidae > Lucifuga > Lucifuga dentata. The sequence goes on from VXCM01005318.1 coordinate 5,737, forward strand.
AAAACCAAAACAAGGAGACTTGGCAAATCTGCTTTGGCTGGTAAACACACACACACACACACTCACAAAATCAAGGTTTTGCCACCGTTCCTCTCTGTGTCCCTCATTTACAGGAAGTCATCCATATTGATGTTAGGGATTCATGTGTTGCCAGGCTCTTTGTTTTATCTTTTTTTCCTCCTCTTTGCCCTCTTTACCAGGCAAAGCTTTCTGGGATCAGGAGGTGATTAAGGCGAGGGGAGAGGGAGGAGGAGCAGCCGAGCGAGGACCCCAGGGTGGTGGGGGTGGAGGCAGGCAGGTTTGTAGCCCGCAGTCCTCCTGGTGATGAGGTGGAGCCTAATTGATTTGTCAGTGTGGAGCCATCTGGTACAGGAGAGAGAGAGAGAGAGAGAGAGAGAGAGAGAGAGAGAGAGAGAGANCTCTCTCTCTCTCTCTCTCTCTCTCTCTCTCTCTCTCTCTCTCTCTCACACACACACACACACACACATATACACACACACACTGCGTCCCCAGTAAATGATGGCGGTGACAGAAGGCGTGACAGAGCCGGGAGGGATGATGGAAGGCTAAAACGGGGACAAACGCGTCTCTTAACCCCACATGAGGCCCAGCAGGGGTCAAAGGTCAGAGATGCTGATGGAGGCCGGCATGGAAACGAGGCGTCCGGCGTCTTAATGAAACACGCTTGTGAGGAAATGAGGACAGACGGAGACAGAAGGAGAGAATAGACGCTGCCTGAAGTGATTAGGATCCCTCTTCATTTCATCCCTCCTCTTCCTCCCTTCATCTGCTTCTCCTGCTCTTCAGCTGACTCTGAATGCCTTTTTAATGGGTCAGATCAAAGGGTCAAAGGTCATGATAATAATAATTATATATGATAAGTAGCTTTATTTTTTAGGCAGTGGATTTTTGACTTCTCGCTTCATTTTGAAGGAGTGATCATGACAGTAACATCTACAACCTGAAGGTGTGTGTGCATGTGTGTGTGTGTGTGCGCTGTTAGCAAAGGGGAGGAAGACAGAAAGTCTTGATATTTGCTGGATTCAACAGGTGTCTCAGCCTGATTAGCAGGAATTGGAGAAAAAACACATTTCTCTTGGTGTGTGTGTGTGTGTGTGTGTGTGTGTGTGTGTGTGTTGGGGGGCTGGTCAGACACTGAGGGAGTGATGCGTAATGAACGAAGGATAGAGGGTTAGGGGTTTCTGGAAGGAGGGATGGTAATGGAACACCCCCCTCCTGCTTTAATGCATGCATACACACATAATATCGACATCTCCCAAAGGGCGGAGACAAAGGCCAAGGTTAAAGGTCATCACCACTGAGACTTCTACACCTGGGGAGGAGCCAAAGGGCAACAGAGTGGGATGGAGATACTGGACACATTCTGATAAGGAGGGATGATAAGGAATGATGATAGGGAGGGATGATGCAAAAACAGAAAGACAGGAAGCAGGACAAAGGCTGGTCATGTGACCTGAAGGCTGATCTGAGTTCTGCCGTCAGGATGTTTCTGCAGGATTTCTCTCATCTTCACACACAAACTCACTTCAGCAATAACAAGGAGAAATGTAATTTTTTTTCTTCATTTGGCTTCTGTTCACATTTAAAGGACCATACCGGCAGTTTGCATGTTTGACCTGATATATTCAATTTTCATACATGTTACGTTGCTGACAGTCATTTACCAAAGGATAAAACTGTATTTCAGCTTTCCTGATATTTTGCAAAATCTCTTAATCTTTCAAAATCAAATATTCAAGTGATACACCCACCTTAAAAATCCATGTTTCTCCTGCTAATAGTTACACAGCCTTATGAAGTCACGGTCCTTTAAATTTTTCCATAAACACAGGTCTTCTTTTGGGACTATATTCCCCGGTGGAGGCATACATTCACTCCACGCTTTTTATTGAGCTTAAACACTAAAATTACATAACTTCTAAAAAAACCTGAATACACGTCTTGTTGGTGATGATGGATTACCTATCCCAAGAACGTTTACAGTATCAACAAGTTGATTTTAATAGTGTAAAAATGAATATATTAGGCTCAAACATGCAAAATGGATGGTATGGTCCTTTAATAGAAAATCTGAATAAAGTCTGGAAAAAAAAAAAAGTNGCAAAATGGATGGTATGGTCCTTTAATAGAAAATCTGAATAAAGTCTGGAAAAAAAAAAAAGTGTTGAAATACAAAGCAAATTATTTTAATTTATCAGGCAATTTCAGCTAGTTTAATTTCTCTTTATGCGTATTTGAGATCAGGAAGTTGACACATGCTTCAATAAAACAATAAAAAAAAAAAATAAAGGAGTTTAAATTAAAATATGAAAGGACTTCTCTGCTTCCTCACAAAATCACCAAATCATCTCAATGTCTGACTGCAGCACAACTTTCTGTAAACTCCCTGATTTCAGCTTTCTGTTTTATCTGCGTTGAGAAAAGACTTCCATATAGTTTTATGAATATCAGAAATGATTTGTTCAGCAGATGGAGCGTCTGCTTCAACAGAAATCAATACGTGGGGATGATACAAAGGGAAAGAGATACACACACAGGCCCGTAAGGACAAAAAGGTGAACATACGAGGAGTGTAAAGGGATGTCACGCCGTTTTATGGGCTCATCCGCTGACCTCCAGCAGCCAATCAGGTGAGAGCTTTGCAGACGGAGGGCCAGACTTAGAGGAGGACGAGACAATAGGATTACACAGGACACGCGGCGGAAAATGAGCAGAGAGGGGAAATGTATATTTGTGTGTGTGTGTGTGTGTGTGTGTGTGTGTGTGTGTGTGCGTGCGTGCGTGCGGGCAGGTGGGTGGGAGCGTTTCAAAGAGCAGACATTTAATTGAATTCTGTGCGGCTCCTTGTTATTCTAGTCATGACTGAGAGCAGCTCCATGTTGTCCCAGCAGCGTGGGAGGCCGGCCATACCTGTGTGTGTGTGTGTGTGTNGTGTGTGTGTGTGTGTGTGTGTGTGTGTGTGTGTGTGTGTGTGTGTGTGTGTGCAGGGATTGCAACGCAGTTGTGGTTGCACTGGTGTTTTTCTAGCGAAACCTGAGTCTCGATGTGGTAAGAAGGCAGGAAGTGGTGAAAGTCGCCCTGAAACTCCCAGAGAAAAGAGGAAAGAATGCACAAAACTGTCAGAACATTCATAGTAAATATACAGTGTGTGTGTGTGTGTGTGTGAGAGAGAGAGAGAGAGAGAGTGTACAGAAGTACATCACTTCTTTCTGATGAAACAATGAAAATTCCTGAAATGAATGTTCATCGTTCAGCTGATCTGAAAATATCAAAATCTCCTAAATTTAGAAATGTGGAAACAAATCCATGCTTTGAGAAATCTATTCAGTCACAGAAAAACCTCATATGTGCAGTAGGAGCGTTGCAATATATCGGTATTGACGATAACCGTGATATTTAAAAAATAAAATATTGATATCGTGTAAATCATCCAGCTTCTTATAAGCTTCTTAAATCATTTCTGTTTCTTTCCGTTCTCGCTTTGTCTCCCTCTCCAGGGCATTGGGGGAGGGAGACAAAGCGACAATGGCTAACTAGCTAGCTAGCTAGTTAGCTAGCTACTACCACAGTGTGTGGCTACTGTCGTGTAAAATCATGATGGAGGAAGGAGATGACAAACTAACCTGAAAAAAGTTAGCTGTCAGTGTGGAGTTTTTTGGATTCGGTAACAAAGACAGGAAGTTGGTAGACGCTCCAGTCTGCAGGAAATGCTGATCGACAGGAACCATCAACCTGTTCTCCACCTTCACCTCCATCATCCTGCAGATTTCACCAAGGCAGAGACAGGAAGTAGCACCGAGACAGGAAGTAGCAGTTCGCTTGCTAGCCCTGAAACAGGAAATGTTCCATGAAGGTCTTAGCTGTGTTGTTAAAGCTAAGTTATCATGGCGTTGGACTTGACAGGATTTTCTCTCTCCTGGTTATTTTTTAGATTTGTGGATCTTTTGTTTATCAGGTCATCTGGTTCCTTTACACCATCCTTTAAGGTGGAATTGCTCTTTTTGTAGCTTTTGTACAGTTCTGGTTACAGACTCTCTCCACCTCCCTACACTCCTATTTGGAGTCTAATTCATTTGACAAAAAAGACACAAAACACACAATAATCAAAGTTAAAGATGAATTTGACTGATAGCAATATTATTGTTTTTCAGATTTTCAATAGATCTCGCGAAAATATCGTTATCATGAATTCTTTTGACTCCAGTAATCATGGAGCGAAAATCTAATATAGTGACAGCCCTAATATGCAGTAATGAAACGACGTATTTACGGTATGAGCACAAAGAGCCACTGATGCCCACATACAACACATGTACAGAACGAAAACTAAAATCTATTTTTATTGTTATTGATTATTAGTGTGATTGTTATGCAGCGATCACATTCCTGTTGTCTCGCACGCTTATCATTATCATTATAACTAGTGCAGTGTCCATTCAAAACGTGCCTGCTGGCAACAGGCTGCGGTGTTGTGCTGAAAACTGCATCCCTGCAGAGAATTGCATCTCCATTCACAGATAATAGATCATAAATGTAATCTAAGACAATATTTATTCCTTTGAGTAACTTTTATCAAACATTATGGCACTTCTTAGACGCTGTAACGATAATACCTACAGTAAGTCTGTTAGGCAGCAGAGATTCAGTCCTCCATTCTTGTGTGTGTGTGTGTGTGTGTGTGTGTGTGTGTGTGTGTGTGTGTGAGACTGACTGCATGTCGAGCAGCAACTCCTTGTCGTTTTACAAAGAAATCCAAACAGCTGAACGAGGAAAAGTGGGACAGGAAGCTGCTCTGTAAAAAGAACGGAGAGATGACAAGCTTCATCTCAGCTGACCTGCCCCTGAAAGAGTGAGAGAATTCAGAGGAAGTAAAAGAAGTNGAGGGAGAGAAAGAGAAAGAGTGAGTGAGCATAACAGAGACAGAGTGAGAAAGAAAAAGAGAGAGTCAAAAAAAGACAGAGAGCGAGGGAATGAGAGAGAGAGAAGAAATGAGAGAAGGAAAGAAAAGGAAAGACAGTGAGAGAGGGAAGGAGGGACAGATAGATAGAGGGAGAGAGTGACAGAGTGGGAGAGAGAGAGAGAGAGAGGGAGAGGGAGAGAAAAAGTGAGAGTGAGACGAGACAGAGTGAGAGGGAAAAAAGCAAGACAGCAAGAGAGGGAGGGTTAGAGAGAGGTAGGGAGAGAGAAAGAAAGACTGAGAGAGGGAGAAAGAGGAGGGGGAGAGAGAGGNAGAGAGAGGTAGGGAGAGAGAAAGAAAGACTGAGAGAGGGAGAAAGAGGAGGGGGAGAGAGAGGGAGAGAAAGAAAGAGAAAGAGTGAGAGAGTGAGCACAATAGAGTGAAAGCAAAAAGAGAGGGGGGGTCAAAAAAGAGAGAGCAAAGGAATCAGAGAGAGAGAGGGAAGACAGGAGAGAAAGAAAGAAAGGGCAAAAAGAAAGAGGGAAGGAGGGATAGAGAGAGAGAGAGAGAGAGAGAGAGAGAGAGAGCTTTGTGATAGAGGTGATTGTGTAAAGGTGAGCAGGATTCCTGCTAAACGTGTAAATCCTTCATGGACCTTTCTTCTTCTCGTTACTTGAAGGGTAATTTTCCAAGGAATTCTGTCGGCTATCAGCTAAATACAGCACAATCTAATCAGCCTTCCTCCACACACACACACACACACACACAGGATGCTCTCCCTCACCTCAGACTGCTTCCACACTGCCGTNACACACACACACACACACACACAGGATGCTCTCCCTCACCTCAGACTGCTTCCACACTGCCGTGCGTCACACTCATCACACACTTCATCACAGAGTGTGTAGTGTGTGTGTTGATGTCGTTCTTGAAGATTAAATCCTAAAACAAAGTAACAGGATGACAGAAAGAAACCAAAACTGTTCTAAAGCTTAAAGGACCATACCGGTGAACCTGCATGTTTGAACCCAATATCCACATACACATACATGTTACTGACAAGCATTTCAGAAAATATACAGCTTTAGCGGTTTGGAATTGTTTTTCCGACCTTCCAGACTTTGACTGGTTTCAGTTCATCCCATTACGATATTAAAATCTAAATAATCCATCACAGAAAACACGACGTCTATTACTTTTTTTTTTTTTTTTTTTTTTTTTTTTAGCCAAAGTAACTTTATTAACTGATCCAACATGGAGCTGCACTGAAGACAACGTACTGTATGCCTTCGCCAGGAAATATAGTCCCAGGAGAAGACGGCTTTTTGAAACATTGAATTTTAAGCTGAACCTGAACATTTGATTTTGAAAGATTAGAAGATTTGGAAAAAGGTTATTTTTAATTAATTAATTATTAATGATTATTATGAATTAAAAGATTTGGAAACAGAAAACCCAAAATACAGTTTTATGTTTTGGAAGTTGTTTGTCAGGAACGTACATGCAAGTTGTATAGTTTGGAGTCAAACATCACTGGTATGGTCCTTTAAGAATCTGCTGGCTGGACTGGAGGGATCATAGACATGTCATCAGGAATATTACATGTAGGATGTGCTGGAGTCAAATCAATAAGACACATAGGCCCAGATTCATAAACCGTAGCGCATGATTTATTGCATCTCTATGCGCTAATATCATGGTGTAACCACATTCCCTCATAAACGCCTGTTAGTGACATATATTAGCGTTAGCCTTAAAGAGGCATTACTGTGATATTTCCTTATTTACATGTGGCAGTAGCTATTCATAAAACTAACCCACACGCTAACATTAAGACCTGTTTCATTCTGCTGGTAAATTTCAGCGGTGTGAAATCTGAGCGATGTTTAAACTGAATTTGCCTCACGTGTGTTAGTGAGCAATAACTTTGATAGATAAACTCACTCAGCTGATCAGTTTTTAAATGGTGAGTTTTGATCTGATCTCACACACGTTCTGTTCATTCAAAAACTCACCTGCTGTGCTACACATCTGAGTTCCTCACACACACACACACACACACACACACACACACACACACTCAATGTAGAGCACGATTACACACTAGGTTAAAATGCATGTTTTCCTGTTATTTTAGCATCAGTCTTTTAAACGAGGATCTCTAAAGCAGAATGNCAATAACTTTGATAGATAAACTCACTCAGCTGATCAGTTTTTAAATGGTGAGTTTTGATCTGATCTCACACACGTTCTGTTCATTCAAAAACTCACCTGCTGTGCTACACATCTGAGTTCCTCACACACACACACACACACACACACACACACACACACACTCACTGTAGAGCACGATTACACACTAGGTTAAAATGCATGTTTTCCTGTTATTTTAGCATCAGTCTTTTAAACGAGGATCTCTAAAGCAGAATGTGTGTTTCCTTTAAAACCAGATGAATCAGGATAAATGGTGGCTGGTAAATATGCAGCAGCTTATTAACATGATGATCTTCATCAGCTTTTACCTGTCACACCTCACAGCCATGCTGCCTTCATGTGACAGTGTAGGAGAAGTTTTATAAATGAGCTTCAATTATCACGGCGCATATTTAGGTCAATGCTGCACCCATAGCACCATTTTTTATGAATCTGGGCCTAGGTCTGTTGTGGAAAACACGCAAAACAGTTTTCCATTCTGAGGAATTAGTTTTTCGTTTGTTTCTCTTTGGTCATTTTCAAACCTGTCGTCCGTTTGATTTGGTTTTCACTTTGGTGTTACACAGAAAATGTTCACGCAATTTCCAAACCAAAATCTATCAACGAATGTCATATGATAACACTCACTCTGCTGACTGGTCAGGAATGTCTCTGGGCGGGGCGATAAAATTAAAACAGAAAAAAACAAAAACTTTACCATACTGAGAAAACTAAATAACATGAAGAAAGATGGAATCAGGATCCTTTACTAGGCATAGTATCATTTGATCCACAAACCAAAAAAAAACTGACAGCAGAAGCTGAATCTGACTTTGTCTTCATGTGCTGCAGGTCTGTGGTGTGTAAACAGCAGCAGGTTTTCTTTTTTTTCTTTTTTTGTATGTTTTTTTTTTCTGTCACAGATTATATGAGTAGATTATTAGATTTTATGCATGAGCTTTTGCTGGACATGCACGTTAAAAATGGAGCTCTGAAACTGCAATTTGTCACATGAAGTGGCATATTAACATCACACACACACACACACACACACAGGCCTGTGAGTACGTTGGAGTATTTAGTGGTTGAGTAAATGAACATGATATTTAAGTGACTGCTGTTTCCTGAGTGTAGGGTTTTCCTTCCTCCTCCTCTCGGATTTTTTCTAAATTTCCCCAGGGACTTTAGCCGCTGGGTTTGGCTCAGCGTCACCGCAGCCACGATTCTTCATCAGGCTTTTCCACCATTATTGGCAAGAGCACTCCATATCCTCTTAGCAGTTATAGCTTTTCAATTTCCCCTTGAATTGCTGAGCCCAGCAGAACATATGGCAATATCTTGGCTTTGAGTCCTGGATTGAACTGAAAGCCTATAAAATGGCCAACATCTTTAGCATGCACACAGACAGTCAGACACATTAGAACGCTGCTGCCATGTCCTGATGAACACCAACAAAACCAAAACCATATATATATATATATATATAACTAGATATAACGGCACAGTTTGACCCCCAACAACCCAACAACAAACTCCCCAACAACCCAACAACAAAACCCCCAACAACCCAACAACAAAACCCCTAACAACCCAACAACAAAATCCTCAACAACCCAACAACAAACCCCCCAACAACCAACAACAAACCTCCAACAACCCAACAACAAACCCCCAACAACCCAACAACAAAACCCCTAACAACCCAACAACAAAATCCTCAACAACCCAACAACAAACCCCCCAACAACCAACAACAAACCTCCAACAACCCAACAACAAACCCCCAACAACCCAACAACAAAACCCCTAACAACCCAACAACAAAATCCTCAACAACCCAACAACAAACCCCCCAACAACCAACAACAAACCTCCAACAACCCAACAACAAACCCCCAACAACCCAACAACAAAACCCCTAACAACCCAACAACAAAATCCTCAACAACCCAACAACAAACCCCCCAACAACCAACAACAAACCCCCAACAACCCAACAACAAACCTCCAACAACCCAACAACAAACCCCCAACAACCCAACAACAAAACCCCTAACAACCCAACAACAAAATCCTCAACAACCCAACAACAAACCCCCCAACAACCAACAACAAACCCCCAACAACCCAACAACAAACCTCCAACAACCCAACAACAAACCCCCAACAACCCAACAACAAAACCCCTAACAACCCAACAACAAAATCCTCAACAACCCAACAACAAACCCCCCAACAACCAACAACAAACCCCCAACAACCCAACAACAAACCTCCAACAACCCAACAACAAACCCCCAACAACCCAACAACAAAACCCCTAACAACCCAACAACAAAATCCTCAACAACCCAACAACAAACCCCCCAACAGCCCAACAACAAACCCCCCAACAACCCAACAACAAACCCCCAAACAACCCAACAACAAACCCCAACAAACCAACAACCCATCAACAAAACCACAACAACCAACAACAAACCCCCAACAACCCAACAATAAACCTCCAACAACCCAACAACAAACCACCAACAACCCAACAAATCCTCCCAACATATCTTCCTACAACTCAACAACACAGTATCTCATGGGAGCTGTTCATCATGATGGCAGAATCAATGATCAAACAGCTACAGATTACTCTCTCTCTCTCTCTCTCTCTCTCTCTCTCTCTCTCTCTTTCTGATGGTCACACTCCCTCCACTAAAGTGTGGCTGTGGAACATCTCATCTCCTTACTGTATATCTCTGTATGGGGGTCATGGGGTCATGGGGGGGGGGATACAAGACAGATTTATCAAAGCTCAGCTTAGAGTTTCAGTTGAGCTGAGCTGCATGTTTGAAGTGAAGAGGAAAGAAGCTCAGTGGGACTTTATTTCTGTGGATCTAAGCATTAATTCACCGTGTCGCCTCCTTTGTCAGATCCACAGCGCAGCAGATCCACACAGATCCACAGCAGAACCTCCACTTTCCTCAGAACTCCACAGCAGCTTGTGTTGCAGCAGTCTGAGCTGCTGCTGACGACACCAACGCAGGAAGACGATGAAACATGTCCAGCAGCTTCGTCTCATGTTCAGCGTCTCAACAGGCCACGGATCCATTCCATTACTAATTCATGCTGGGGGGTTCGGCCTGCAGGAAACCTGATCTGGATCGATACGGTGACCTTGGGCTGAGCTGCTAGCAGGCAGCCTGTGCTGATCCCCCATCAGGGGGGTGTGCAGGCTGGTCCTTGATCCACATATTCTGTCCTGTCAGATCAACTCCACCTAACATCCACCTAACATCTACCTAACATCCAGCTAACCAAACATCCACCTAACATCCAGCTAACAACCACCTAACATCCAGCTAACCAAACATTCACCTAACATCCACCTAACATCTATTTAACATCCACCTTACATCCACCTAACATCTACCTAACATCCAGCTAATCAAACATCCACCTAACATCTACTGAACATCTACCTAACATCTACTGAACATCTACCTAACATCTAACATCCACTTAACATCTACCTAACATCTAACATCCACCTAACATCTACTGAACATCTACCTAACATCTAACATCCACCTAACATCTACTGAACATCTACCTAACATCTAACATCCACTTAACATCTACTGAACATCTACCTAACATCTAACACCCACCTAACATCTACTTAACATCTACCTAACATCCACCTAACATCTATCATCCACCTTACATCTACTTAACGTCTACCTAACATCCACCTAACATCTAACATCCACCTTACATCCACCTAACATCTACTTAACATCTACCTAACATCCACCTAACATCTAACATCCACCTTACATCCACCTAACATCTACTTAACATCTACCTAACATCCACCTAACATCTAACATCCACCTAACATCCAGCTAACATCCACCTTAAACACAGAATCACACCTGTCTAAGCTGCTTTTTACTCTGAGTCTAAATGCCTGTCCTGAGTGTGTGTGTATATAAATATAAATATATATTATAATCTATCTATCTATATATATATACACACACACACACACCGTATATATACTGTATATATACGGTGTGTGTGTGAGTGTGTGTGTGTGTGTGTGTGTGTGTGTGTGGATAGATACTGTTTTCACAAATTCACTTTTCATTGAATGTGTCTTTAATTTGTCACATTTTTAGGCATTTTTATTGGGCAAGTATGAAGGACTATTAAAAATTGATCACATGAAAATCAAGTGTGGAAGATTTTTTTTTTTTTTTTTTTNTTTTTTTTTTTTTTTTTTTATAAACAAGTGAAAAATAATTTTCAGAATTCTTTATTTTAGTTTTACCTCATATTTGTAGATTGTCTTTTTTCTTTTTTTGGTTGAATTTTCTTGAACTTTCTATCCAAATTTTTGTGTTTTCCTTGAGAAAATAAAGAAATTCATCAAATCTATAATTTAAAAAAAAAGTTCAGTTTTTTGTTTTTAGATTAGCTGTTTGTAAAATAAAGCTGTTTTGGTGAAAATAAGGTTCCATTAAACATACAGTAATAATAATGTTCAGTAAACTTGCAGTGGAGAGATTTTATAATCATCTATGGTGCGTTTTGTCCCTGTGAACAATCTTTAATGGATTTTTAAATGAAGCACATATTTTTTTATTGTTGCTCCTGGGAGTTTTGTGGAAAATTATAAAGCATCACTGAGCTCCAACGGCAGATATGAAGGTTTAGTTAGATGATTATCCTGTGTCTGAATACTTTATATCAGAGTTTTATGAACAGTAAATTGCAATGAAATCAGGCTTTTACTGGATGATTTTAAAGAAAAGATCACCACAAATAAAAGTTTGTAACTGATGTATTTTATTGTGAGATGGGGATTCATAAAAAAAAAAAAAANAAAAAAAAAAAAAAAATGAAACAAAAACAAACCAAAAACAATCACTATAAAAAATGAACAACGGGGGTGTTAAGGGGCGGGGCATATAAAAGAGGGCGTGGTCTTGACACTGACATATAAAGTAACAAGTTGGCACAAATAAAAATGTAGGAACATATGTCAATCTTATTTTGGCTTTGCAAAAGGACAGTTTATGGTTAAGGATCAACAGCACGCTCATGCTATTAGACATACGATTAGTTTCCAAAAGTTCAGTAGCTTCGTTTAAGAGACAGGAAAGAAAACTAAGATGAAGAAAGAATGGATGCAGAGAGGTCACAGCGTCCTGCTTTTAGGCTTGTGGGCTGGAATTTCTATTTTCCCAAAGAAAAACTTCATTTGTTTGAAAAACTCCCTTCAGTCTGCCGGACTCTGATTCTTGCGTGCAGTCATCTGTTTTCCATACTAAAATATATTATCGTATTAATACAAACTACAGTATTGTACACTACATAGTGTAATAAATAACCACAAAGAAATATAAAAAATAAGACACATAAATATAAAAGTTCTCTATAACTAAACAGATCACCATATCATCAGGGGAGGGGATAATACTGCTGAGAATTGCTGCAGACATACAGTACACACAATGAAAACACATGAAAAAAAATAAAGGTAAAAATAATACTGACAGGTGAAACGTACGATGGCGTATTAGGGCCATATAAGATGGGGGGGAATGAGGCAGGATTATTTCCAGTTTTTAAACTCGCAAATTTGCGAGTTTCAAAACTTGAAAAAAAAAAGTCTGTATGCTTGTCCGTATGTCGTATGTTTTAAAAGTCTGTATGCTTATGATAGTTTGATAATTTTGCACTAGAAGCACAAGTATTTCTTTATTGCTAAATCCAATGGAAAAGTATAATTTAATAAGGTCAACAAGGTCAGGCATAGTCACAATGTGAGGCAGTTCGATTCCTGTTCTCATTATTTTCACTTTTTCATTATTAAAAAAAAAAAAATTATCTAACAATAGAGACAGAAATCTCTGTGACACCAACATCTCTAGAACCCAGCATGTATGAAGCTGATATTCAGCAGGTTTATTGCTCAGGACCCAAGGACGTGCAGCATCACGTATGAAGTTTGGACGAGCGGTTCTCAAATTGAGCTGTGCTGGTAAAAAGTAGTCCACGCGGCAGGATACATTCCGGGTGTGACAGCTCCGCTCCACGGGCACTAACGGCCGGCTGCAGTGCACACCATAAAGTCCGGCCCGGTCTGAACAGGCACGTTTTCAACAGACACTGCACTAGTTATTAAAAAAAAATTTTTTTTTAAATGATTATTCATCACTGAAAATAATTTTCATTAAATTTTTTAAGTTTTTAAACTCACAAATCTGTCAGTTTAAAAACTCGCAAATTTGTGAGAGTTTTTTGCGAGTACATGACCTTAGGAAATTATACTTTTCCATTGGATTCAGCAATAAAGCAACACTTGTGCTTTTAGCGCAAAATCATTGAATTATCATGAGCATACAGACTTTTTATTCAAGTTTTAAAACTAGCAAACTTGCAAGTTTTAAAACTGGCAAATTCGCAAGTTTAAAAACTTGAAGTAATGCCCCCTCATTTTTTAATTTTTTTTTTTCCTGTCTTGTATGGCCCTAATATCCCGCTGTAGAAATGTTTGTCTGAATTGAACTCCTGGGATTCGTGTTTGCCTACGTTTGTTACCTGAAGAGATACTGAGCGTTTCACAAAGTGTTAAACAAGTGCAGCCAAGAGGGTTTGACATGTCATAAAGGCAGGAAACACAAATCATAATCACCATCCAGACATGTGCATGGTGATGCTTTTACTGTCTGGCTGCTCGCGTCACAAACAGAAGCAGTTCCCTCGACTCTCTGATGCGTGAATAAGCGGTAGGTTCATTCTACTCTACCAGGTCAACAGTATACTGGCTTTACAGGTGACAAGCTGAGCTGCGATCACATCTGGGACCCGACAAAATCTGATCACAGCAAGATTCAATGGCACTTCTGATATATGCATGTTTCTCTCGTTTTGTGTTTTTTGCATAAGGCTTGGAGTGGGGAAGGTACGGGGTCAAAGTCAAAGCGTTTTCTCCCCTCTCTGTTTGCTCTGAGCATTTAAAACGGCTTGTAAACGAGCTTTGAGAACATAAAGGGTAATTCATCAAACAGCAGCTCTGACGTGTCGCTAAGGGACGACGGACAAACGTTCATTCAGTCTGTTAGCCGCTGATCAGCCCCTTTATTTCAATCTGTTCTGCTTCATCATGGACGATGTGGGGGTGGGGGACCTGCTTTAGGAAGGTCATAGGTCACCGCACAATTTTGCTGTGAGAAATGACAACTTGGGTGTCAGAGAAGTCAACATTACAAAACAATTAAAGGACCATACCGGCGATCATGCTTGCTTGAGCCCAATATATACAACCTGCATATATGTTATGTTACTAACAACCATTTTCCAAAACCATATTTCAGTTTTTCTGTTATTCTTCTAAATCCCCTAATCTTTATAAATCAAATGTTCAGGTGAAACACACACTTTAAAATGGAATGTTTCACCTTCTAACACTTTTGCACGATTGTAGGTCATTTTAATTTCTCAGAAAAGAGACAGGAGACATACATCATCTTCCATGCAGCTTGGTGTTGGATCATTAAGTGAGATTACTTCGATAAAAGAAAAGCTAATAGACATGTTCTCTGTGATGGATTATTAGTCTGAAGCATGTTTGAAGTGTCAACAAGTTGATTTTTAAAGTGTACTGGAATGAACTGAAACCAGTAGCAGTCTGACAGGTAGGAAAAACATTCTAAAATGTCGCTGATTTGATTTTGAGTCGTTAGCGCGTTTTCATGATTTACCCTCGTTGTGTCTTAAAGGGACATCGAGCATCGAAGACCTGCCCACTCTTTGTTTTAATTCTTAAGGCTCACAGTCCAATCAGAAATCAAACACCAAAAAAAAAAAAAAAAAAAAAAAAGGTGATGCTAACGTGTGCTAGCGTGATGGCGTGGTAATACTGAAGGGTAGACGACATAACAGCGAAATCCATAGGTAAACCAGGTAAACCAAGCCACTTGTAGTGCACAGGATTTTTCTTATTTTCCTTCCAACTTAATAAAATACTGACTTTTTGTTCATTGGCAATAAAAAGGTATAGAAATATCTCCCAACTGTACAGATTTTAAAGGTTAAAATATGAGTGATAAAATTAGTAACACTGATAAAAAGAAACGGCCCAAGGTGTTTTAGTAATAAAACATTAACTAAAACGTGTCGGCTCTAGCTTCCACAGTCTGTATAATGCATTTCCTTCATCGTTAAAATTCATGTTCGTCTTCATCTTTTCTTTACAAACTCATTTTTCTGACAGTGAGAAATGGATCTCCTGTGGAAAAGTCACTAGTATTTTTCAGGCACACCTGGATTCTACACAGTAGTGAACTGAAACAAACGTCTCGCGCTCTCCTCATCGCCGGGTTCCACAGCAGAGGAGTGATCTGATTGGAGGAGAGGCTCTGTCTCCTCCTTTATTCAGTGTCTCGCTCCTCCTGCAGCATCTGGTTCTCCTCTTCAGAAAGCGTGTTCCCGTTTGTTTCCTCCTCTCCTCCCTCCTCCACTTCCTCTGTTAGTGCAGATGTCTCCGCTTCTTCTCTATCCAGCTCCTCCTCTGCCTCCACTTTGCCTTCCTCCTCTCCAACTTCCTCTTCTTCTTCTTGCCTCGTGTCAGCCTGCTCCTCTTTCGCCTGCTTTATCTCCATCACTCTCACCTCCTTCGTCTCTCCCCCTACCACTACTCTTTCCACCTCTTCCTCTACCTCTCCATTCCTCTCTCCCTCCTCTTCATCCTCCTCTTCTTCCCCACCTTCATCCCCTATTTGCACCACCTGGATTTCATCCATGTCCACTGCTCCCTCCGCTTCCTCCTCCTCTTCACTCTCGTCCTCCCTCGTGCTGCTCCCTCGCTCGTCTGAGTCCAGCTGAGAGGGGGACGAGCGCTGCCTTCCTGCCATACTCAGGACCTGCATGTGGGCGGGGGCCTCGCCGTCCTCCTCGGGGCTCTCTCTCTCTCCTCCCTGGCTCTGCGCCTCCTTCTTGCAGTAGGAATAGCGGTGGTTCATGTGCTGGGAGTAGGAGCCTGAGTGGGAGAAGCGTTTGCCGCACTTGTCACACTGGTACGGCTTCTCCCCCGAATGCAGCCGCATGTGTTCGATCAAGTGGTGTTTGTGTTTGAAGGCCTTGGTGCAAATGCTGCACTCGTGAGGTCGCTTCCCTGCAGAGACACAGAGCAGAACACATGAACACACAACTTCTCTGTGCAAAAAAGCCTCTGTAGCCACACATGATGGACCATCTACACACCTCCTTACCTTCTCCTTCTCTCACACACTCCTCTCTCTCTCACACGTATCAATCCTTCCAGGATTCCGCAATTCAGCAATTGCATAATTCAATGCAAAATCAACCAATCAGCGCATATTGTGTGAAAGCTCGTAAGTTTGACCAATTACTGCACTGTTACCGGGGAAAATGGCCCAATCCAACCACATGTCAACAAACTTTTCCCCTGACCTGTCATGGAAGATTATAAGAGACACAATTAAAGTAAAAATAGAGTGAAATGTAACACATTTGTGAAATACATGTTTTCATTTGTATTTCATTTCCATACACAGTCATAATTAAGTGAAAAACATATGGTATAGTGCAAACTATATATATTTTTTGTTTGAATGATTGAATTAATTGTTTTTCATTGTGACAAGGATTTTTCATGCCACATTACAATCAAATAATAGTGCGGAGAAAAGAAAAGATCAGGGGTTTTTGATTTCACTGTTGTCCAACAGGGCAGCATAGACGTGCCAATACTAAATGCAAAACCCTCTCATTTCTTTTTCTGAAGCAGTTGCGTTATCAGTGTCAGAAAGAACAAGAAAACACAGTCCAATCACAGCTTGGGGGCAGAGCTTAAGGCGGAGCTTGTTCTGAGCTTGTTCTAAAAATGTTAGCAATCTAAAAGTCCCCTAGCTGCAATGCTAATTAGTGCCATGTAAAATCCCATTTGATTGAGCTAAAGTAAGAAAAAGAGCTGTTTGTTCAGGAAAATAAGCTAAAGTGTGCACTTTAAATGTTTCTAATTGTTTTTGTGTTGTGTATTCTGCTTAAAATTGTCCTAAAACTAAGCACGTGACTTTTTATTGCTTGATATGAAATTAACATGCAAAAAAAAAACATCATAAAATGTATCGCAGAATTTCAGAAAACTGCTGCAAAAAAAATAAATAAATAAATAAACATAAAAACGTTGCGAAATCCTGGAGGGACTGACTCACTATACACACACACACACACACACACACACACACACACACACACACACGGACAGTCATCTGTAGCTGCATTTGCACTATGTACAGCACTATTTTACACACATTTATTGACACCCATACATTCTCCTGCTGACTGGTTGTAGATCAGGGATGGGCAACTTTGATGAGGCCAATAAAATGTCATTCTCACAATTCTCAAAGGGCCACACATTAAATAAAAAAGAAATTACTATCAACTCAGTAGTTAGTTTATATGTAAACATTTCATAAACACAAACATGATTCAGTCTAGTATTTTTTTGTTAATTGAACAATACATCTTCAAATCTGTTTTTTAAATCTGTAATAGATTGATGAGTGATTTTGGTGCATTGGAGTTCATGAAGGAAAAACAATTAATCCACCACAAATGCTTTACTAATTCTCCTTGTGACAGCAGCTTTTTAGCTTTAGCTAGCTCCAGTGAAATTACATGAGACGTCTTAACAGATGACTGCTGTGTAGTAGTGGTTTTTACAAATAAATTCTGCTGACGCTGTGTTTTTCCCTTCAGATCAGCCACAGTATCAGCTCTAGCAGCTCTCTGGTGTTCCTGTCATATTTGTCTTTATGCATCTTGTTGTTGTGGCGACTCAAGTTGAAGTCCTTCATCGCTGACATTGTTTCCAAACACATCAGCTTGCCTTTACATTTGTAAAAAGGGAATCCGTTTCCCATCTTGACTGAAATGAACGGTTTTCTAAGTCAACTTTTCTTTTCTTGACACTCATCTTTCCTCTTTTGCCTGACTTAGCAACAACATATACAACATTGGCCGACACAGGAGCTAACGGGAATGCGCATCATAAAGCAGCTTCTGTAATGAGTGAGCGCCCTCTGCTGATGGGTGGTGGTAATAACAAAGGAAAACAATTTCATAATTTTAATTTTTGTTAATTGAGAAATCATCTGAGGGCCTAATAGATTAAAGGTGTGGGCCGTATCTGGCCCTCAGGCCGCCAGTTGTCCATGCCTGTTGTAAATAGATTGCATAGTTCTACATTTTTAATTCTTAATTTTGCTCTTGTTGCCTTGTCCTTATTTTTATTTTGTTTTATTTTATCATATTTTTTATACTTAAGAAGCACAGCCTGGGAATCTACCAGAACAAGCATTTCACTGTTATACTTGTATAGCTGCACATGACAAATGAAACTTTGAAACTTTGAGAAAAACCAGAGAAAGCACAGAACACAGAACAACAAATCTTGTTGCTGTGTGAAAGGTGCCAAAGCTTGAGAACTCCGTGTTAATATTTATCATAAATGTATCCAAGGAGAGCATTTCAAAACAATACAACACAACAACCGTGTCTGAAAACCTTCAACGAAACTTGATCCAGGCAGAGAGCAGCGAGTTTCACCTTGGATGAGGTCATTTGGAGCAGAAAAGTGTGGTTTCTCGCCAGGTATCAGAGTAATAAAGTAAAACGCCTCTGAGAGCACGGAGCTGCACCATCTCAGCACAAACCTCCAGCGCTCAACTGTTGCAACATTTGCTGCTTCGCATGAGGAGGTGAAGTCGCTGGCAGGGAGAGGAGGGGAGTTGGCGGAAAGAAATTCTCAGACCTCTTCTGTGCATGTTGAGTAATATCTGCTGGAATGGAGGTGTTCGCCCTCGTTACACCACTGGAGCTGAAAATCCCCCTGAACTCTGACTCATCTCTGCCAGGATCCAGCAATGAGCGATGCTGAGAGAAGTTCCGCTCATGTCCATATGGGACTTTTGGCTGTGTGGCTGTGCAGCTCTGGCAAACACATGAGAAAGGGTTTGTCTTTACCTGTGTGTTCGTATTTGTGTCTCAGCAGCGAGCTGCTCTTTTGGAAGATCTTGTCACACAGGTCGCAGGCATACATGCCGTTATCAGTCTTCTTCATCTTTTTCCTTGGAGGGCCTGAGTCTGAGTCGTTCTGGTCTTCCATGGTGGACACGCCCTCTGATCCAGTGTCCGGCTTCTCCTCCTGACAATATGAAAAATGGCGGATGCATTAATACATTGAAAGGAACTCACTGTGGGACATTTCTGTTTGTTTTTCAGCAAAAAGACAATGAATGACTCAGATAACAGATACTGGTGGTGTGAGTATGCATGACAGGAAATGATCGTGTCAGAGCCTAATCATGCTGCTCTGCAGGAAATTCAAATGAGTTGATCAATCTTTTCCTTGGCCTGAAAGATAACAATGATTCAACGCTAAGCTCACTCTTTCTGCTCACTTCTTCTCACCAGAGGTGTGTAGTAACGCGTTCCATGTACTTTGTTACATTTAGTTAAGTAGCTTTTTTCACTAAATTGTACTTCACTGAGTAGTTTTATTGCAGGACACTTTTAACTCGTACTTGAATATATTTATGAAGACAAAAATATACTTTTACTCCATTACATTTGGTCACACTCTTTGCGTTACCTTTGTATTATCTGCGAGACATCGCTCCAATGCAACAAGTCAAAATTCTACGCTTTCTCCACTGCAGCAGAGAAACTGACACCGATTGTCTGACTGCTCCACTGTGTGAGAATGTCTACTCTGCTTTGGTCCAACCACATTCAGCATCCTGTCATCTCCATGACAACGATGGGTTGAAACGGCATTGGGCTCATTGAGAATTGATAAGTGGGCCAGCTGGTGGACTTTGCACTGCACAATATAATATTAATTAAAACGAAACTTAAACTAAGCAAACACAATTGTTTTTCTTTCATGATTTTCTTGGCACTTAGATGAAAATCTCTAAAAAGAGAAAGGTGGCGCGGAGAAACAGCATGCATCATTGGCCTCATTGGCATTTTCGTCTGGCCATAACCCCTCTCTACCAAAACCTACCAAAACCAGCAGCTATATAATGCGTTACGTCTTTGTCACTAAAAGTGTGACATTTCAGCTTCTAAGAATCAACATGGAACTTGAGGAAACATGTGGCGGTAAGCTGCAACGTTAGCTACTTAGCTGCTGCTGCTGCTAATGCTAACTCAAGTTTTCCTGTCCTATTCTGAGTAAATTCATGAAGCTAACCTAGCTAACTGTCTTAACTAGGTGCTGCTGTTAATGCTAACTAAGTTTTCCTGTTCTATTCTGAGTAACTTAATGAAGCTAACCTAGCTAACTGCCTTAACTAGCTGCTGCTGATAATGCTAACTAAGTTTTCCTGTTCTATTCTGATTAAATTCATGAAGCTAACCTGCTAACTGTCTTAACTAGGTGCTGCTGCTCATGCTAACTAAGTTTTCCTGTTCTATTCTGAGTAAATTAATGAAGCTAACCTAGCTAACTGCCTTAACTAGCTGCTGCTGCTGATGCTAACTAGGTTTTCCTGTTCTATTCTGATTAAATTCATGAAGCTAACCT
>VXCM01005319.1:0-19783 GCA_014773175.1 Lucifuga dentata
GATGGAGGCAGATGATTTGCTGTGGTGACCCCTGAAGGGAAAGCCGAAAGGAAAAGAAGAAGAAGTTACTAAATAATTTTTAATAAATAAATAATTGAAGGATGTAAAGATTAAATTATTTCGTTAGTCTGAATGATTGATGAGATGATTGAAAAAAATATTTAAGAGAAAATACATGAATATGGGGTTTTGTATCATATATTATGAAATTCACACCACACCGTTACTTCCTAACAGGCAGTTTTCAGGAAAGCAGAGAGGAAAAATAAAACACATATTAGCATGTTTTCTAATCATTTGTTTATCCTTCATCAAATGAGTTGTGTATCATGCTTCCAAACATGCACATTCATATGTTCCACTATAGGCTGTGGAGGCGTGATCCACGCTGATTCAGGAACCATCAAGTCTCCAAACTATCCTCAGAACTTCCCACCCGGTGTGGAGTGTTCTTGGCAGATCATCGCTCATGAAGGAAACCACCTGGAGATGAGCTTTAACAGCGAGTTCCAGATTCCAGATGACTCTGGAAGCTGCCAGTCCAGCTACGTCAAGGTACTGGCAACCAGTTCTCACGTACCAGATCAGAGCGGAATCATTTCTGTTGCCTGAAGAAGAAACCCACACCGCTGTCACAGAGTGAACAAACGTTTATCGTGTTTAACCTGTGTGTGTGTTTTCATGCAGGTGTGGTCAGGTCAGACTCAGGCTAACGATGCTCTACTGGCAACAGGATGTGGCTCAGTGGCCCCAGGCCCCGTAGTCGCTCCATATAACATCATCACGACCCGATTCCAAGCCACAGGAGCCACTGGCAAAGGATTCTCAGCCTCCTTCAGCACGAGTAATTTATTGAAATTTATTGAAAATTTTCTGGTACAGGATTGTAAAAATCCTGTACCAGACTCAACCACCAAAAGAAAAAAGAAAAAAATATATACAGCAAAACAGAATACAATTAAAATAACATTAACAATATCAGTGTCAGCAATAATCCATAAATACTTACAACTCAGTTTTATAATTATAGCAAGAGTGAGACAGGTACAAGAGTGAGACAGATGCAAGAGTGAGACAGGCACAGCATAATAAGACCTCACTGAGTGTGTCTGAAACGCAGCATCATCCAATTATTCACACATTTACACAGGTAAGAATCACATGTGGCCCAAACCAATGTAGAAAATGTCACTATCAATGTTCACATGCAGTGACATGCATGTAATGACACACATGCAGCGAGACACATACGGTGATACACATGCGATGACACACATGCAGTGAAAAACATGCCGTGGCACACATGCAGCAAAACATGCAGTGAGACACGTAGTGAGACAAGTGCAGCGAAACATGCAGTGAAACACATAGTGAGACATATGCAGTGAAACATGCAGTGAGACTCAAATAGTGAGACGCATGCAGTGAAACATGCAGTGAGACACAGTGAGACACATGCAGTGTGTAATAGCCACAGGTGACACAGCATTGTAACAGCTCTGTGTTCTTCAGGGTGCGGTGCAAACTTCACGGCTGCCGGCGGTCGCGTGGTCTCTCCAAACTATCCGTCCGACTACCCAGACTCCTCCAACTGCTATTACACCATCAACGTTGGAGAAAACACCGTCATCATCCTCACATTCAAGGTCTTCCACATAGAAGGCAAGTGTTCACTCTGGTGACAGTGACAGAGTGAGACAGACACTGAAAGAGAGAGAGAGACGGCAAAAGAGTGAGTGGGAGAGAGAGAGACTGAAAGAGATAGAGAGTGAGAGGGACAAAGATGGAGAGAGAGAGAGAGAGATGTGGGAGAGAGAGAGATACACAGAGAGAGAGAGACAGAGAGAGAGAGACAAGAGGCAAGAGAGAGAGAGAGAGGGGCAGGTATCAGTTTGCTGAGTTTTATAATGTATATAAATATATATGTATAAGTGTATATAAATATGAATGAGCTGCTTGTATTCACATTGTGTTTCACTTTAAACTGACAGTAAACGTGCTGCATGTAGTTTGATAAGCAGCTGCGAGTCACGGTGAGAACATGCGTGTCTCTAACGTGTCTGTCTGCTCTCCAGCTCACTTCACCTGTCGCTATGACGGCCTGAAGGTGTACAGCGGCCTGGTTCCTAGCAGCTCTCCCATGGCCATGCTGTGTGGGGACAGCATCCCGGGACCCTTCTCCACCTTTGGCCCCATGTTGCTGCACTTCTACTCTGACTCTGTGATCTCAGACATGGGCTTCATGGCCGAGTACAGAACCATAGGTGAGTACGGATGAAAAAGAGACAGCGTGATGCTTGTGAACGTCCACGCACACTCGCACGGAGAGAAAGTGTGTGCTGGTCACATACACCGCTCAAAAGTGTGGAATCACTAGTAATTTTCACGTAGAACCAATGTTTCCAGTCATGTAAAACTAGTTTTGTTTCATATGCATGTATGTATAAAATGTAAAAAATGAAGACATTCTATTTAAATTGTCCAGAATCCTGAACATGAGTTGTAGATGATTCCAGATTCATGTAGAGAAGCTGTATGTGGTTCCAGAGATTATTAGGAAATTCTAGATTATTCTCTGATGCTCTAGAAACTGATCTTCATATTTACAAAGCAGAGATTAAATCTCACCATGGATACTTTGATGAGAAATCACTAAAATAGTGTTATTTATCATTTAAAAACTTTTTTCCCCCAAATATTTGAAATACTAAATAAAACATCTTACAATACATTTTGGTTTTTGTTTCATGTAATTTAAAAACACTATCATTGAATAAAATAGGAAGAACTACTTAAATGACATGTGATTCTAAGCTTTTGAGCGGTAGTGTACGAGCCATCACATATACATGTCTGAGACCACAGGCCTCATTTATCTAAAACTCTGCATCAATCTAAAAAGTTCCTAAAGCTTAACAGAGGAAAATGACATAGGACCAAAAAATATTCAGATTCATACAACCGTGCATACACTTCTAATTTCATCAAATTAAAAATGTGCTTATTTTAAAGGCTCATGTTCCGCTAATCCCCACAAGTTATCTAGATGGTTGAAGCTGAGGCGCTGGACTGGAAAGAAATAGCTTGAAATAGTTTTGCTGTTCATCCGAAAAGCTTCTACAGTTCTAACTGTAGCAGGAATGCAAAACAGCATTTATTCCCAAAAGGCAGACACGCCCATCACTGTGACGGTTTCACCCTATTGTGGAATGCAAACCATCACACTGATGGACATGTCGCCCTTTACCTGTTTCTGCTACAGTTATGATGCATTTGCTGTACCTTGGAACTTTTTTTGTTTGCTCTATCAGACCAAAAGAAGCTCATGTTAATGTTTATGAGCTATTTTCAAAACAGCTTCTGCATTACCAGTGTTAGATGTTTAACGAGTTACTGTGTCTGTATGCTGATTGATTTAAAGAGACAGGAACATATTATATACTACAAAACAAATACAGTGTCTGAATGTAAGATTCTTTTCAATGGGATTGAAAGGAACGTCTTGTTGAATGATTATACTGTGTGTGTGTGTGTAGCATGCGGAGGTTTTTTTAACAACACGGCGGGCTCGGTCAGCAGTCCAGGTCTCTCCATGACAGACTACCACCACAACATGAACTGCAGCTACCACATCTCTGTGCGAGCCAACACGGTCGTGGATCTCAAGTAAGACCAGGACCTGGACTCTGTTTGGACTGCTGGACTGGACTGAAAGGGGGAAAACTGGGAAAACTTGACATTTAAAACAGAGAAAAATATTTTATGTTTTGATCTTCTGACACAAACACGCATGTAAAAAAAAATGGAAGCAGTTGCTGGAAAACAGATTCCACTCTGAACGCTGTCCATAACAGTGACATCATTTATTACAGGCACAGCTGTGTGATGTCATCATGATGCTGACAGCACAACTTCCTGTTTTGTTTTTTACTTTCCTGAACCTTATTTTGATTAACCTTTTTTTTGGTTTTATTTTATTTTACATAATTTATATCTATAGGCTTGTTCTACATTTTTTAAATTTCTGTTGCTGCGAAAAAAAAAATATAGAAAGATTCTGATGCGTTAAAGGAGCATACCAGTGATTTTGCATATTTGAGCCCAATAAATACAATCTGCATATATGTTACATTACTATCAACCATTTACCAAAGCATATTTTAGAACTGTACATTTTAGAATTGTTTTTTCTACCTTCCAGACTGCCATTGGTTTTAGTTCATTTCAGTTCACTGTAAACATCAACTTGTAGAGACTTGAAACATATTTATGATAAATAATACATCTTGGCGATTTTTTGTTGGAATTATTTAACTGGACCAACATGGAGCTGCGCTGAAGAAAATGTATATCTCCGCCAGGGAATATAATCCCAGGAGTAAAGACTGCTTTTACCAAGAAATTTAAAACAACCATGCCTTCTACATTCTGCTGTTAGCAGGTGAAACATCGAATTTTAAGGTGTGTGTATCACCTGAACATTTGATTTTGAAAGATTAGTGGATTTGGCAAAATAACATGAAAACTAAAAGATGTTTTTTTTATGTTTTGAAAATGTTTGGCAGTAACATAACATGTATACAGGTAGTATTTATTGGGCACAAATGTGTAAAATTACTGATATGGGCCTTTAATACTGTTATGAGAGCCAAACCTGCTGAAAAGGACACAAACTTTCATCATACAGAAGTGTGCTCAGGAAACTGCTGCTGCCTTTTACAGGCCTCGACTTTAATTTCTCTAACTGAGCACCAATCAGCTGTTTTCATTTGTAAAATATCTTATTTACCGTAAATGACCTGCAGCTTTGTTAAACCTCAAACGACTTTTAAAACCCAGAAAACCTTCTGACAGATCAAAGTGCAGCAGCTTTGGTGAGGATCTGTGTGCATCATGAACCGTCTTTACCCTCCATTTCCTTTGTATCTCTGCTCAGGTTCAACACCTTCCATCTGGAGGCGTCCTCTTCCTGTCGCTATGATTATGTGGCAGTGTATGATGGACAGGACACAATGGCTCCTCTGCTGGGGAAATTCTGCGGTACGGTGCTTCCTCCTGACCTTCGCTCCTCCACCAACAACCTGTACATCATCTTCAAGACCGATGCCTCCGTAAATGGGATTGGCTGGAGGGCGACCTACAGTGAGACGCTGGGTAAGTGGAAGGTACCAATGACGCCAGGCCCATTTCATGTATGATTTTTGAAATGTCTATGTCAAGGTACAAAATTTGGGATTTGTGCTGATGGTGAAAAGTCAGGCATCTTTCCATGTGATGTTAATTTTTCCATGCAGCCCCATACGCCCTCGCGGACATGTCAAGCATAAGACAAGCTTCAAGTATCACCAGGCAGCCTGACCCCCAGCCTCTCCCTTCATTCCTGCACTGTTCATAGCTGTGTAGAGGAGGAAGGGGGTATATGAGTGTACGAGCTGATACCGTAAATGCTCAAATAGTGGTCAGGGCTTTTGAGAGAATTAGATTTTAATTAGAGGCAGGTCTTTATTTCTAATTTTAAGCTCTATGTATATGTAACCTCTATGCTTCTCACCAAAGTTTCCCTTAGCTGGTGTTGTCGTTAATTAGTGTCCTTCAGTTTTCCTTTACAACCATCTGGGGTTGATGCACAGCACTAAAAACGCTGTAATTTGGCCTTTAATAAGTCAGTGGTCCCTGCATGTACAGACGAGCTGTAAACGGCTATTTAGGGATGATGCAAAAAATGAAAATTGACTGCTTTGCTTTATTGCATAAAGCAGCAGAAATCAGCACCGCCACAAGGGGGCAGCATTTCACAGTGTGAACATTCCTCCAGGCAGCTTATATAATGGTTCATTTTCATCCACTTCATTCACTTTTCCGGGTTGGTGTTGACAGCGGAGCGTTCATTTGCTCCTTGCTGGGGAGTGGTTTCATGTTTACGTCTTTTTTCCATGCTGAGCCTCGTCACGCCTTCTGGCTGAAAGGACTACGGCTGCAGAGGGTTTCAAAGCAGTATGGTACTTCAGATGTAGCTACTGCCATCTGGTGGCACATGGATGTTACTACAGAATGCACTAATATTTGCCTGGGAGAGTAACAGACACCATAATGACCACAAACCCAGCCTTTATTTGAGATTGTCATTATTTATTTCTTCATGCTGACAGCGCCCCCCACTGTAATTAGATCTGGGTCATTATTAGCATACCGGATTTTATTACAGCATTTATGGTATTTCTGTCTCATTAATGACGTGGAAGGCTGTGGCTCTTCCTCACGTTTTTGCTCTGCAAGCAGGACGATGGCTCAGAGTTTGTTTTTTTTTTTCACTCGCAGGGCCAGCTCAGGGATGTGGCGGCTACCTGTCCATGCCCATGGGCATGTTTGGCTCTCCAGACCCAAACATGGATGGACGCTACGAGCCCAATATGGACTGCGTGTGGACCATCGAGATGCCAGTGAACCGCGCCGTGAACCTGAGCTTCATCTCCTTCCAGCTGGAGAGCTCCTCCACCTGTCGCTACGACTACGTCAAGGTGAGCAACATCAGTCCACACTGTGTCTGTCCATGTCTTCACTGTGTCTGTCCATGTCTTCACTTTGTCTTCACTGTGTCCGTCTCTTTATCTGTCCATGTCGTTATTGTATCTGTCTCTACCTCTTCATGTCTCTGTACCAGATGTACGATGGAGACAACATGAACTTCCCTCTGGTGGGGACATTCTGCGGAGACTCTGTCCCTGTGTCTTTTATATCATCTGGAAACTTCCTGAGCGTTCACTTCGTCACTGACAGCTCAGTGCAGAGAGCAGGCTTCAACGCCACCTACAGATCGGTGCCAAGTAAGATGCTCTGGACACATCCTACACATGTCAACACACACACACACACACACACACAAACTTGTATTTGACCTCCAGAACAGCTGTCAGTTGGCGCCTCCTGCTGGTGCCTCATGTGATTTACTAATTCCTCACCAGATGAACACCTGATGTAATTATGTATTTTAATCAGGTGGAATTCTTTCTGGGCTGGGGAGCAGGGGTGGGGTGGGGACGGGGNGGGGTGGGGTGACAGCTCATACATGCATGACCCTCCCAGTCATCATTTTCTATTGCTGATGCCTTCATAGTCCATCTGACTGCAGCTATAACACTTCTGTATTTAGGCGTTTGAGGGCTGTTGAACTGATGTAGCCACACGATTGATCCATTATTCAATAAAACACTGAATATTGATTGAAGGCAATTTTGATAATTGATCAATTGTAAAGTCATTATCTAGTAAAGGAAAAATACAAGGAATTGCTGGTTATTAGATTACAGAATGTTCTTTGGACTCTTAGTTTTAATTTTGACACATTTTTTTAACAAAGGATAATTTGTGAGAACAAAGTTACAGATTAATTGAAAATGTAAAAAAAAGTAAGAAAACATAATCTTCTGGATCTTTTCCTGCTGCATTCTGACAAGAAGCAAGCTGCTACTGCTCCTTTCACATTGTTTATTCTCTTCCTGTCCTCAGTAATCTGTGGTGGAACCCTGAACGCCACCAGCAGCGTCCAGACTCTGACCTCCCCCTTCTTCCCCAATGCCTATCCTCCTTACACTTCCTGCCGCTGGATCCTGGACGCTCCAGCCCAGGAAACCATCAAGGTGTCAGTCCAGAACTTTGTCCTCCAGTCCAGCCAGAGCTGCTCCACCAACTACCTGGAGATGAAGGACTTTCCTGTGGTGAGTTCATACAGGACAATGGACCCCTGTGTTTGTACCGGTGCTGTATTACAGGCCAGAAACATTACACAAGTCTGTCACAAGGTGACACTGTAGATCAAAATAAATCTAAGACCGTTGTCAGTCTCCGTCATCATGGATTCTTTCACCATTTTGAATTTTCCAAAAATAATGTGTATTTACTTATTATCTGTTGTGTTCTGGTTCCAGTAACACAACATGTATGCAGGTTGTATATATTGGACTCAAACATGCAAAACCACAGGTGTGGTCCTTTAACAGCACAAAGACAGCAGTATTTGGCAGCTTACAGGAAATACCTCGTACACATTTTAGTATGTATGTCCTCTTGTCTTCATTATCAGCATACACAAGGTCTGAATAGAAATCAGACCCGCTGTCGCCCTCTGTGGGTCACTTATCAGCCGTGTTTCCATGTACGACTTAAAGGACCATACCATCCATTTTGGATGTTTGAGCATAATATATTCAATTTTCATCCACGTAACGTTACTGACAATCATTTCCCAAAGCATACAACTGGAAGGGTGAATTAAAAATGTTTTTCCTACCTTCCAGACCTCCATTGGTTTCAGTTCATTCTGGTACGCTATTAAAAATCAGCTTGTTGATACTTAAATGTTCTTGGGATAGGTAATCCATCATCACCAACAAGATGTGTATTCAAGTTTTTTTTTGAAGTTTCATAGTTTTAGTGTTGAAGCGCAATAGAAAGCATGGAATGAATGCATGTCTATACCGGGAATATAGTCCCAAAAGAAGACCTGTGTTTATGGAAAAATTTAAAGGACCGTGACTTCATAAGGCTGCGTAACTATTAGCAGGAGAAACATCGATTTTTAAGGTGGGTGTATCACTTGAATATTTGAGTTTAAATGATTAAGAGATTTTGCAAAATATCAGGAAAGCTGAAATACAGTTTTATCCTTTGGGAAATGATTGTCAGTAACGTAACATGTATGAAAACTGAATATATTAAGCTCAAACATGCAAAATGGGTGGTATAGTCCTTTAATCAGACATGATTAAAAAAACAACATGATCACATGTTTCCAGGGAGACTATGGACAGTCACACAAGTTCTGTGCATCAGACGATCATCCGCCAGACTTTTACAGCTACGGCAGAACCATCATGCTGCACTTCAAGTCTGACAGCTTCATGCCAGGAAACGGCCTGAACTTCACCTACCAGGTAGCAGGTAAGTTCCTGTCAAAAAACATAATGTACCAACATACGGTGCAAGTACTTCTGTCTCTAGTAGTAGAGTTCCAGGTGTAAAGCAAGATACAAGTACATTTAAATGAAAATTCATATGCTGTGCGTGTTGTGTTCTTTGGTAACTGTTCTAAAGTGGATTTAATGTAATATTGTTGATCACCTCAACACTCATTGAGTATTATTAAATTTTAGGCAGGAAGTTGCGGCACGAGGGAAATTTAAAGCAAACATCTCAGTATTGGTGTTTAAAATCCCATGTGACCTGCATCCTTCACTAACACTATTGCTAAAATAACAGTGATTATTTACTCAGATATTACATGTAATTCCACCAAAATTATTGTGTTTTAAAAGCTGCTCTCTGATTGGCTGAAATGGCTGAGGTAGGATTTTGAAACGTGATGGTGATGAGGATGATGATGTGATTGAAGGGATTTGGTTCTGACTGATGTTTCCAGGCTGCAGCCGAACCTACGAGCAGGCGTACGGGTACCTGAAGAGCCCCGGCTGGCCCGACATCTACCCACACGACATGGACTGTGTGATGATCCTGAAGGCACCACAGAACAGCTTCATCTCCTTCTTCTTCAACAGCTTTGACGTGGAGTCGACACACAACCAGTCTCAATGTCGATATGACTACCTAGAGGTAAAACTCACAAATTACGATCTGCTGTGATCTGTCAGATCCTTTTGATGTGCTAGTGATCTGCTGTGACCTGTCTGATCTTGCTGATTGTTAGTGATCTACTTTCACTTACTGATCCATATGTGTGCGTGACGTGTCAGAGGTTGAGCAGGTCACAGTCCTCTGTGTTGTGTCCTTCAGGTTCGTAACGGGAGCACTGCTGACTCACCGTTGATTGGTCAGTTCTGCGGCACCACCCTGCCCAACCCCATCTTCCCGCAGTCCAACCTCCTCTATCTGCGTTTCAAGACGGACTTCTCTGTTGCCCGAGAAGGCTTTGAGGCCACGTGGACGTCGTCCCCACAGGGTCAGTAAAAACTCTACATACTGAGGTTCTGATGGTTCAACGGAGCCGTGAGCAGTTTGCCTGTTTTCATTCCAAACACTTTAACCGTTGGTTCTCTGCGGCGATCCACGAGTACCCCAGACCTGAATGAAATCAACTGTTTGGCCAACGAGGATCTGAGGCACAGTCTTTATCAGGTGAATGCACCTGAGCAGGTGTGTGTTAGGTGCCAGCCCCACGACTCTGAACAGGTTAAGGAGGATAGAAAATGGATGGATGCGGCTTAAAGGAGCATTTTATTTGAGCTCAGTAAATACAACCCATATACATGTTACGTTACTGACAACCATTTCCAAAAAATTTTCAAAATCATACTACTGGTGAGTACATTTTATAATTGTTTTTCCTACCCAGACTGCCATTGGGTTTCAGTTTATTGCATTACGCTGTAGAAATCTACTTGTAGAGACTTAAAACATGACTGAGATAAGTAATCATCACACTAAGCAAGACGTTGTTATTTTTTGTTGAAGTTACTTAATTTAACCGATCCAACATGGAAGAAAATACAGTGTATGCTTCCGCCAGGGAATATAGTCCCAGGAGAAAATAGCTTTTACAGAGAAATTAAAAATGATTGTGGTGTCTACAATCTTGTTTAAGTATTACATTGAATTTTAAGGTGGGTGTATCACCTGAGAATTTGATTCTGAAAATTAGAAACTTGGCAAAAATAACATGAAAACGGTTTTATGTTTTACAAAATGTTTGGCAGTAACATAACGTGTACACAAGTGATATTCATTGGGCTCAAACCAATTAGTATGACTCCAAAATTAAAATTTGTGTCATGCTGTGTTATAAATCTTATTTCTGTTTGTAGTGTGGAACCAGCTGAAAGGATTCATTTATATGTTATGATATTAATCTGATTGTTTTTCTGTTTTCTTTTTTTCATGTATTATATAGTGTTTGGATACTGGATGGATGCCTGTCTGTTTTTTCTGTTTTGTTCTGCTTATCCTCGTCCTGATATTATTTTTGTGTGGATCAGGTTGCGGCGGCATTCTGTACGGCGACCACGGCTCGTTCGCAAGTCCCAACTTCCCAGGCACCTACCCCAACAGCACGCGCTGTGAGTGGAGCATCAAAGCACCCAGAGGACGCGTGGTGACCGTCACCTTCGCCCAGATCAGCATTGATGACCCCGGCGATTGCCAGAACAACTTCCTGAAGCTGTACGACGGGCCCAACGCATCCTCGCTGCCTGTAGGACCATACTGCGGAGCGGTACGTGACCCGCCACAGTCACCACTTCCTATTTTGGCTGTCTGGTTATACAGCAACACAAACAGCGTGATAGCGAGATAGACCAAACAGCTAACAGGGAGTTCAAGTACAGGCGTTAATAAACAGAGAAAGATGAGTCATTAATTCAAAAATAATGAGGATAATATATTATTTCAGTTGTTTGTGATAATGTGTTGAAATTTCCATCAATGCATTTCACATTTCAAATGGATTTCAGCATTAAAGGTGACATATTATGTATTTTAATTTCAACACAAACGTTTTTTGTTATCTTGTAATTAAATATCCACCAGTTTAATAAATAATAATTTAGTAAAATGACAAATTTACCATCTATTAACTGCATCGTGCACTTTTTTCAGTCTGGGTTTTTGACTGATTAGAGATATATGGGATAATTCATGAAACAGTGGCTGATTTAACTTGTTATAAGGGCAATTATAACAACGTTCCTCATTCATACAGTAGATGTGTGTTTTCAGTGTTTGTCTTGAAAGAGGTGTTACTACGGTATTTCTTTATTTCAGGGAAGGAATTCATAAAACACACTGTCACAAAATTTAAGACCTGTTTCAGTCTGATGGTAAATTTCATTAGTATGAAATCTGAGTAAAATTAATTTAAGTTTTAATTTTTTTTTATAATTACCCCACATGTGTTATATACCTACACATTCAGGAGATATTTGATAGTCAGTATATTTCATACTCATCATACATACTTCTTCTCTTCAGATGTGGAACTCTAAAGCAGAATTTATGTTTAACATCTCAGTTTCACTTTAACGCCAGAAGAAGCAGCTTAAAGGACCATACCACCCATTTTGCGTGTTTGAGCCTAATATATTCAATTTTCTTACATGTAAGGTTACTGACAATCATTTCTCAAAGCATACTACTGGAACAGTGAATTAAAATTGTTTTTCCTACCTTCNGACAATCATTTCTCAAAGCATACTACTGGAACAGTGAATTAAAATTGTTTTTCCTACCTTCCAGACTGCCATTGTTTCAGTTCATTCTGGTATGCTATTAAAATCAACTTGTTGATACTTGAAACGTTCTTGGGATAGGTAATCCATCGTCACCAACAAGACGTGTATTCAGATTTTTTTTTTTAGAAGTTACATAATTTTAGCGTTTAAGCGCGATAAAAAGAATGTATGTCTCCACCGGGGAATATAGTCCCAAAAGAAGACCTACATTTATCAAAAAATGTAAACGACCATGACTTCATAAGGCTGTGTAACTATTAGCAGGAGAAACATGGATTTTTAAGGTGGGTGTATCACTTGAATGTTTGATTTTGAAAGATTAAGAGATTTTTCAAAATATTAGGAAAGCTAAAATACGGTTTTATCCTTTGGGAAATGATTGTCAATAACGTAACATGTATGAAAATTGAATATATTAGGCTCAAACATGAAAAGTGGGAAGTGGGCGGTATGGTCCTTTAAATATAAAGCAGCTCATTAACACCTTTTACCTGAGATACACCTGACAAAAACAGCAATGGGACAACGATGTGCTAATTGACATAAAGGAAGCATTATGAATGAGCTTCAGTTGTCACAGCATTTATTGAGCATGACACCGTGTTGTTACTCAGATTTTTTTTTTAATGAATTACCTCCATTTTGTGATGCTTGATGTTGGTATCCACTGGTTTTTCTGTTGGTTCTTTTGTTGGTTCTCATTTCTTCCTTTGGTATCTGTACGTTCTTGTTGGTTCCTGATGTAAATCTGTTTCTCTTGGTTTTCAGGAGACCAACATTTCTCCGTTCACGGCCTCGGCTCACCAGGTCTACATCGTTTTCCAGGCTCAGTACGCAGTCCTTCCTTCAGGATTCAGACTCACCTGGAGCAGCTGAGGGAGTGAACACACACACACAGACACACACACACACACACACACACACACACACACACACATTTTGTNACACACACACAGACACACACACACACACACACACACACACACACACACACACATTTTGTAATCAGGCTGTGAAACATCAGCTGTGCTAGCTGAGCTAGCTAAATATAAATACTGAATGTAAACTGAATTAATCACGATCAGAAGCTGTAAATGAACCGTTATTGTCTTTATGGATCATTTTAATTTGGTCTTTTTTGTATAAATTGTGATGGTTGTAATAAAGACGTTTTATTTTGAACTGTCTGCTCTTATTAACAAACGCCGTCGTCTTTTTTTCGTGTTTTCACTTTATTTGACATCAAAGTGTAAATTAAATTTATTGTTTTAATTGTCGTTGAGGATTAATTATGGAGAAATGACTGCACTGTGCAATGGACAGACAAAATGTGCATTTGATGGAAAAATGCTGTCGTGATTATTTCACTCGCTGTAAAAATCATACAACTTCAATAAAAAATACAAACATAATGAGAAAATGTTTGATTTAAAGTTTAACATGAAATCAGAGTTTATTAGTCTGATTTTTTCCATCAATCCAGATAATTTTCAGGTAAATTGGTGTGATGACAGAAGATGATCAGAAGACAAATAATGGACATGCTGTGTGTGTGTTTGTGTATGTGTTCTGGGTCCAAAACTACATGACCTACTAAAACAAACTTTGAACAGCATAATGAAAAATTATTTCTACTACACATCAAGAACTATTTTTTTCAGGGGACATACTGTATATCAAATGGTGATGTGACTTGTGGAAATTTCTCATCCACTACGTGGCAGAAATATTCTTTAAATAAATGTGAAACACAAATACTATTCTGACTACTTCTTACCTTAAAATAACCTCATTACAATGCTTGCAAGCAGGAGAGACAAGCTTAAGCTAAATTACAATCATCTATTATAGCCACACACACACACACACACACACACACACACGTTCCTTGATATGGAAACAGGTNCATCTATTATAGCCACACACACACACACACACACACACACACACGTTCCTTGATATGGAAACAGGTGCATCTTTGTTACAACTCCTTCACATTGTTGAATTAGTTTCCCAGGACAGTATCAGGAAGAAGACCTTCACCGTCTACACATTTATAGGTCTGATGTGTGTGTGTGTGTGTGTATTCATGCATGTGGATAGGTATGATGTGTGTGTAATTTTGGAGATGGGCTTCTAATCTCCCTTATTTGTCTGAGATAAGTTGAACCATGTGTATGGATGTGTGTGTAGGTGTAAGTGTGTGTGTGTATCTCTCTTTCTCTCTCTTTCTCTGGGGGTGTCAACAGAATTTTCCCATCATTCATAGTTTTTGAATTATTAAACTTTATTTAAACCAATTTTTCCATTTTTTTCAAAAATTTCCTATCTTTCAGCTCTTCCCACTCCTTCATACTTTCCAGTTTTCAAATATTCATCTGACCTTCAACTATTTTCAGCAGATTCTGATTTATTTTTTTCTAACTTTCATACTTTTGGAAAACATTGAAGGATCATTTCACTGGTTTTCAAAGTTTTCAAATTTTCCAATATTTGAAACCAATCTAGTCCTACACACTAAGATAGAAACTTCAAACCATGTTCAAAATGTTCATCTTGATGAGTTCTCTAGAGAGTGTCAGCAGAATTTTCCCATCATTCATAGTTTTTGAATTATAAAGATTTATTTAAACCAATTTTCCACTTTTTTCAAAATTTCCATTTTTTCAGCTCCTCTCACACCCTCATACTTTCACTTAAAAATGTCATTCTACTTTTAAAATATTCTTCAGACCTTCTAATATATCCAAAGGATTCCAATTGTTTCTAGCTTTCATACTTTTAGAGAAAATTAAAGGGCAATTCAGTGGTTCTCAAATTCTTCAAATTTTCCAATATTTGAAAACTACTTCCACATGCTCACAGACAGAAACTTCAAACCAACTTCATAGCCACCTTGATGTGTACCTTAAGGGATGTGAACAGAATTTTCATATCTTTCATATATTTCAAAATATTCAAACTCATTTCAGCACATTTTTTCAACTTTCAGGCAGAGTGCAGCTGTACTGGAGCTGGAGGAGCTCTCCAAGTCTCTGAGACGAGCTCCTTGAGTGCCTCCTAATATGAAGACAACAAAGGCTAGACAGACAGACAGAAAACTGGTGATCAGGAAGAAAACACACACACACACGCACGCACACACATGCCACATACCTTGTCTCCCGGTCCTTGGGGCTTGTCGTTGCATAGCTGAGAGAAAGAAAAAAAGCCACGCCTGCTTACTGGAAGTCTGTTTCTGATTGGACAGATCTATTACAGCTGATCCGATACACTAACACGCATCTTAATAACCGCACAGTTTCATCAAACATGTCAACAGAAAATAACAGCAACATCTCATCTCAAAATTATTGATTATTGATGTTTAATTTTTTTCTGACTGATCATCTGTTTCAGTGTTTCCCACAAATAGGCGAAACCGGTTCTGAAGACCCGCCCAGGTTTCACGGGATGACCCAGCCGTGAGAGGCCGCGCACACAATACAACTCCAGCACTGCTGTCACACACACTGACACGCGCACACGCTGTAATTGGGCATCCCAAAGAAAGCGAAACGAAAGAAACGAAAGCAAAGAAAGTGAAAACCGAATGTCCAACAGTTCTACTATCTGTGCGTCCCGTTACATCTGCGCGCATCGCACAGAAGCGGCACGCGGCCCCTCGCGCACTCGCGACACCCGCTATGGAGTCAAATTAACAAAAAAAAACAAAAAACAAAAACGTACTGTGAATGAAAAAAAAAAATCAATCCAATCATNACTGTGAATGAAAAAAAAAAAATCAATCCAATCATTCTTCATTTGTAAGCCTAATAGAGCTTTTCAAAGCAGACATTTACAGCTTACAAATCACAAATGAAGCTACGGATATTAACATTAACATGTTACTGTGTGTTAGTAAACTGCTACGTAGTGATAATGACTACACGATAAAGACCCCGAATCTGCTGTTATCCTAATGCTTTCATCAGGGAAACGTCCAAAATGTTGTTATCAGCACTGATCATTGCATACTGGATGAATGTCTCCCTTCGGTATGGCAACGGAGTGATGTCCATTGGCCGGGAGCGCACACGCTCCATTCATCGGGCCCTCTTTAACTTATGGTGCTGGCCTTGAAGGACCATACCGGTGATTTTGTATGTTTGAACCCAATAAATGCAAGCTAAATTACTCACAACCATTTTCTAAAATATACCACTTTATCAGTAACTATCAGAATTGTTTTTCCTACCTTCCAGACTACCATATGTTCTAGGTCATTCTAGTGTGCTACAAAAAATAAACTTGTAGAGACTGGAAACATTCTTGAGACAGGTAATCCATCTCAGTGAACAAAATGTCAGTTGCATTTACTTGTCAAAGTTGCTTAGTTTAAGCAATCCAACATGGAGCTACATGGAAGAAAATTATAGCTCTGTCAGGAAATATAGTCCCAGAAGAAAACTGCTTTTATTGACTAAAACATTGTGTGTAGGTGTTAGGGGAGACATTGCATTTTAAAGTGAGTGTATCACAAGAACATTTAATTTTGATAAATTAGGGGATTTGGCAAAATAACACAAAAACTAAAGTACTGTTTTTTGCTTTGGAAAATGGTTGGCAGTACTGTAACATGCATGCAGGTCATATTGTGCTCAAACAAGCAGAATCATTAGCATGGTCCTTTAATGAGCAGCCTTGATTAAGGTGTTTGAAAAGATGACCTGTATACAATGTGTACAAAGTCAATTCAATACATTCTGAGTTTTGTTAAAAGTGTTTTATGTTTCAAATAATCATAATTTCATTCTGTTTGCAGATCGACATTTCTGTAATTGAAGTCATAAATGATGACAGCTTGGCCACCTACTGTACATTCCCATCTATGGTGACAGGACTGCAATCCAAAGATTTTGTTCTGAGCAAAGAAAAGGTCAGGGAGATGTACAGCGGCAGTCATTGCTACACAAACTCAGAAAAAAGATGGGTATTCATAAAGACTCTGAGGATTCTGACCAAGAACAACCTGTTGCAACTCAAAGACATGCAAAAACATATTTGAAGAATAAAAAGCTGGCATGAGGGAAAGTAGCAACACAAGAAAAATGGAGGTGGAACAAGGAGAGTTGATCTGCCAAAGGAGTCAGAAAAAGCTGACATTTTATGTATTGCAAAGGAGCTCTTCTTTCCAAATGGAATATCTAAAAAGGGAAAACTGGAAGACTCCAGTTTTGATATTTTGGATTATCAAGAGGATGCAGTGTTGGATGAAGATGTTACAGTGGGAGAACTTTACTCATTACTCAAAATGGGAGTGTTAAGATTTTATCTCTGCAGAAGGAGACTGAAGGAATCTACAGCCACAGAAAATGTCAATACAACAAAAGATGTTGAGATGAATGAACCAGAAGATGAAAATAATGTCTCACTGTCATCTAACTCATCTGAGGTCATGATAGGTCCTTATATTGGTGAAGCTTTGACATGGCAACTGGGTGACACTGTGTCCATTTTGTCAAGTGATGAAGGGGACTCTGTAATTGCTAATGTTCTCTCGACGTCAACTGCCCTTAACTTGGTGAGTCCCACCAACCGGACTACCTCAAACAACACTGTGCTACCTACATCCAGCACCGCTGAGCAGCCTGCATCTATCACTGTGAGTTCTTCACACAGCAAAACATGCAGTAACTCTGAGCTGACAGGATGTGATACTGTTAATGTGAGTAATGCACTGATGTTTGGCTTTATGTCGTACTAGAAACAACGGGCAGAGGGCGCTAATGCTACCACATCCCCTCTCCTCTCCTCTGTTCCTACCAGGAAGTCTGGCGGAGTAGAGTTTTACCTGTGTGTGTGTGTGTGTGTGTGTGTGCGTGTGCGCGCTCGCAGCATATGAAAAATGATTTTGATCTTTCTTGTGAGCGTTACATTTGATGAAAGACTTTCGGGCAAGTTAACAGACATGGAAAAAGAAAAAAAAGAACTTAAAACTCCAAAAGCATCCAAAAAATAAAGCAACAAAAGTTCCCCCCCTNCCCCCCCCCAAGGATCTGTGAGGAGTTTTTTGTCCATTTTGACACTTTTTCTCACTTTTGCTTTCACTTTCCTGACGTTTTATGATGTGTAGTGAAAGAAACGGAATAAATCACACTTTCTAGTCGCAGCCATTAATTTTATTTATTTATTTATTTATTTAGAAAGTTTTTGGCGTCCGCCGTGAGTGTGATGTCACCAGGCAAGTTTGAAACCGGAAGTGACCTTTTAAGGAATGGTGTCTGTCACATAAACTTCCGGTTGGGCGTGCTCTCCAGCCAAACTCTGA
Organism: Lucifuga dentata; assembly: GCA_014773175.1. NCBI lineage: Eukaryota > Metazoa > Chordata > Actinopteri > Ophidiiformes > Bythitidae > Lucifuga > Lucifuga dentata. The sequence goes on from VXCM01005319.1 coordinate 18,547, forward strand.
CTCTGGACCTAAAAACAGGGAAAAAAATATAAAACTATATAAAAGTAAATCAGTTTCCGTGTCATTCCAACTTTACAGACGGTAAGTTTTAGGTTTCCGCTGTCAGCAGCACGTTAAAAACGCGTAATTCTTTCTGTGTGTGTTTGCAGGCTGATGCTAGCTGCAGCGTTAGCCACATCCAGACGGATCTATACCATGAAAGCTTGACATTATTAATGCATAATGTTTTCAGAAAATGTCCAAATCCCTGAAAAAGATCGTGGAAGAGAGCAGAGACAAGAACCTGACGGAGGTGGAGATGTGCGACAGAGGAATCAACAACATGCTGGACGTCCCGGGACTCTGTAAGAATCAGCATCTTTACGCTTTTATACAGAAACTAAACACCAAACCACTAACAAACAAACAGCTTTACGCTTTTTACTCTAAACTGCGTCGGAGTTTATGTTGTAATAACTTGCTGGACCTCCGGGATTGTGTAAGACCCAAACAACTTTATGGTTTTTACTTTTTTTTTTCTAACTCTTAAACTACATAATACACCAGGACAGTGCAATAATAAAACATCTTTATACTTTACACATAAACTGAGTCAGAACAGCTGGTGGTGACGTCATCACTAAAGATATTTACACACTTCAGTGAGAAAATAACTTGGTTTGCTTGAATGATGAACTTTAGTTCATGTGTACTGTGTGTTCTCTGAGTTGTGATGTTCTGATGCTTTGTGTGTTCTGATGTTTTGTGTGTTGTGATGTTTTGTGCGCTCAGAGACAGATGAAGTGTCACAGCTGTGATGTCACTTTTTTAAGTGTGGGATGTAGAGTTTGGCTTGGGTTGGGATTTTGGTCAGGGTTCTGGATAGCCTTAGCTGATGTGTACGGATGAGGGATTAGACTTTGGAGAGAGTTCGGGCTGGGTCAGAGTCACGGCTCGGGTTTGTGTTAGATTTTGGGTTTGTGTTTGAATACATGTATATGCAGATCACGTGATGTTCACATGATGTTCCGTGTCGTTTCAGTCACGCTGTCCAACATCACTCAGCTGGTCCTGAGCCACAACAAACTCACAGGTAAGCCGCTGCCGCCTCGTGCCCTTAGGTCAATTTAGTGATGAGGTCATGTGATTGCCTGTTTGGTAATGGACAAATTGTCCAAATTTCCCTAGAAAATTACCACCATTGTTACCACCATTTGTGAATTAAGGTCACATGATTCTGATGAAAAAAAAAAAAAAA
>VXCM01005321.1:7061-66596 GCA_014773175.1 Lucifuga dentata
TTTTTTTTTTTTTTTTTAAATCTCTATAGAAGTGAAAGACAAACATTAAATGAACTGGGGAAAATTCTGCAAATATCAACACTCACTGAAAAGAATTCAAAGCACAAACCAAAAAAATGTCCATCTAATCATGAAAATATGCTTATATGCTAACATTCTCATGTCAGAATGATCACAGGAAGTTAATATAATTCCAGGGTTAACACCATCATAATGAACATGCTAAGGTTTAGTATAATTCTAGTTAGCCTTGTCACATGAAAATGTTTGCAGTTTAACATGCTTACAGTGTACATGTACTTTATAATGTTAAGCTTAACTGACTGAAAGATGTTAAGATAATATCATGAGCATGTTAGCATTTCTCTTTTGCTTTTTCTGTGCTTTCTTATTAGCAGCAATACTTCATTCGCATTTTCTTTAAAGGACCATACCATCCATTTTGCATGTTTGTGCCTAATATATTCAATTTTCATACATGTAATGTTGCTGACAATCATTTCCCAAAGCATACTACTGGAACGGTGAATTAAAATTTTTTTTTTCCTACCTTCCAGACCTCCATTAGTTTCAGTTCATTCTGGTACGCTATAAAAATCAACTTGTTGATACTTGAAACGTTCTTGGGATAGGTAATCCATCATCACCAACAACATTCAGGTTTCTTTTCAAAGTTTTGTAATTTTGGCATTTAAGCCCAATAAAAAGAGCAGGGATTCCCCCCACTGGGGAAGATAGTACCAAAAGAAGACCTGTCTAAAAAATGTAAATGACTGTGACTTCATAAGGCTGTGTAACTATTAGCAGGCCAAACATGGATTTTTAAGGTGGGTATATCACTAGAATATTTGATTTTGAAAGACTAAGAGATTTTGCAAAATATCAGGAAAGCTGAAGCTTTTGGGAAATGCTTGTCAGTAACATGTATGAAAATTGAATATATTAAGCTCAAACATGCAAAATGGGTGGTATAGTCCTTTCATATTTTTGTTTTTACTGTTGTACTCTGTAGGAACCACTGTATTTGTAAGTAAAATGCACATTTTAATAAAAAATCTGGAAAAAAAATGAAAACACATCTATTAGTTGTGATAGTTAGCTATCAGTGTGCTAGCAACGATGTAGCCTGTGAATGCTGACAAGGTAATTGTTGTTTTAGTGTTGTTTAAATATCAGATTGATGTTAAATTTATTGCTCAGCGTCATGTTTTTTTTTATCATACACCAACAAAAGGAACCAACTATGAGAAACACACTGAAGAATCGAAGCTAACTTTATTTTGAAACTCCTGAAAGGAAGTAGCGTGAGTTCTTTTTTTTTTTTTAAAGTGACGACGCTAACGTGTATGTGTGTGTACGCGCGCGTGTTTGTGCGTGTGTGCGTTTGCGCGTGTGTCGTAACCAGGCTCGCGCTCTCCTCGGCTCAGACGTGAATGGCAGAGCTGAGGACTGAGCAACAGAGAAGAAAACCCTGCGATGAAACTTTCTTTCTGACAACAACACGCAGGTATTTACTCCTTATTTTCCTTTTCTTTTCTTTTATTAAAACTCTTTTCTGGCTATTTTGGCTCCGGGACAGTTAAGTTCGGAAACATTTACGACGAAAACAAACGTAGTTTAACCGGTTCACTGTGTTCTCAGTTTAAACCATTACAGTACCGTTTGATGTCGTGTAGATGTTCTTGTTTTTTAGATTAATATAATGATTATAACATTTAACTCCATTTTAATGCTGAATTTTGTCATTCTTCGTTATTTTATAGCTAAATTTAGATGTCCAAGCAAAAGCCAAAATCTCGTAAAACTAAATAGAAGCAACGATAATCCATACAGAAACCTTTTCACATACGTTGCTGTTTAAATGAAGTGAAATTGTGCAGAAAAATGCAAATCAGAAATGTTAAGCTCCTTATAAAAAAAAGAGAAATATTGTGCCGTTAGATTGCACATTTCCATAAAATGTGAGGATTTGGGTTTGTTTGATGGATTTTATTTTTTTAAATTACAAAATTAAGGATATTAGAGTTTAAATTTGTATTTTTACTCTTGGTATAACGTTCTAGAATAAAAAGAGAAAAGAAAGATTTGTAAGAAGGGGTTTAACCACATTTAGCAGTTCGTCTTTCTACCGTTAGGGGCGCTGTGATACTCAGATTCAGATTCAGATTGCGTGTGAAAACCAATTTTATGGCAACTGAAGTAGTTTTAAAGTTCTTGTGAAACTTGTGCATTAGTAAATCCTTTTATTAAAGTGATGCAATAAATCAACTTAAAAATTATGTTACCTGTTAATTTCGCTGTTAAAACATCTCAGCAGAGTCTAATAAAATTAGACTTGAAAGTAACATTAGCAGTTATTAATCCAGTTTTTTTTTAGATGTGAAAAGAGGCAAGAATTTTAAGAGACATTTGAATTTATTTACAAATTGAAGTTATTAATTGATATATTTTTGTTATATATTACACCGCAAGCAAGCAAATTGAAGATGATTAGTTAATCAAAAATAATTGATAGATTAAGTGATAAATAGTTTCCCTTTGGATCTTTATTTTGATTCATTTTACATTTTAATTATTTTGAATGTATTTTGTACGTAAGTAGAATTGGAGATACCTGAGCTATAAAAAAAAAAGTGTTGGGTCACAGCTTTTTTTTTTTTTCNTTTTTATAGCTCAGGTATCTCCAATTCTACTTACATGTTTAACCAGGTAAATCAAATTGAAACCCAATGAACAATGAGATGTCAATCAGCCTGATTTTCTGATCAATGTGTTTACTTGCTTTGATTCACCACTGATCTAATCAAAGTGGCTTTCAGACTAAGATTTTAAGGGTGTGTGTGTGTGTGTGTGTGTGTGTNTAACAATGACTTCCCTCCCCCTGGGAAGACAGCCATTATTCAGAAGATTTCCTGTATTGTGAAAGAATGAGGAACTGCTGCTTCTGAGGAAAAAACAACAGATAGTGGAAGATGAAAGTGATCAAAGAAAATGAGGTGTGTGTGTGTGTNGCGTGTGTGTGCGCGTGTGTGTGTGTGTGTGTGTGTGCTGTGGAGTGGGTGTGCAAATGGACCCTGATCTTCCTTCATCTTCCTTCTCTAAACCCCCGTCACATCAGAACCAGGTCACGCTGAGCCTGAAATTTATCGCTTGTTAAATATCTGATATTTTCCACCTCTGGAAGTTCCTTCAGTTTGTTTTATTCATTAAAATTATTCAAAAAGTATTTTCCGCTGTTTTTAATTTAAACATAGAGTATCTCAGAGTTCCAAACCATCCTCATCAAAGGGAGAAACATGGAAATAATTTGGAAATATAGAAATTTGGGGATTTGACAGTGCTCTTATGATTAAGAAAATTGGTGATTTGGTGATTTAGAACTTAGTCTTGATTAGTTAATCCTGGTTTAAAAGTGGCTTTCGGTCACCTGTTAGCCCTTATCAGTGTGAGTATGTTCACACAGTTCTGATCTGAGGGTCATAAAAGTTGGACCATATCACAAAAAAGAATAAACTCTTGTGGCAACAAAATAGTGGCAACAAAATAGTGAACTGACCCTATTCTGTGTTTTTTTTCCTTCTTTTTGTGGCATATACTGCGTACTTGCCATGAATATGTAAATGTAAAAAGTATATGGAATCAGAAATTTTCAGATCCATTTTAGGTCACATTCACACATGGAAATACATTGTTATGTATCTGATATCTGCCGATATAATTGTTATCTAACCGCAGGTCGTAATTTCTTCGCCATTATAACTCGTATGTCATAAAATGCAACATTCTTCTGTTTAGCGCACGTGAGTGACGTAAACGATTTATACGACGATTGTGCTCCATCAGTAAAAATGGACGATGAAGGCTCATGTCAGTTTGTGCTGGATCTGTTTTTGAAAAGATTTTGATCAGCTTCATGTTTAAAATAAGACGTTAGACGTTTTAAACACTCAGTGTTCATTTGTGTACCTTGCAGCGTTTTCTTTACCTCCATCTCAGAAACAAAACCCTTAAACTCAACACTTTATGTTTAGGATTTTTCCACCTTACAGGATTGAAAATAATCATATATCATATGAAAAAGCTCAGATTTACATATCATTTATCGTGTCACTATCAGGCCAACTGTGGTTCAGTTTGTGAGGAGGAAGATCTGAGGAGGGGGAGTGATATCTAAAGCTGACCTGTGACCCCAGTACCTTTGAGCCACGTGCTGACTGGCTGGCTGAACCTCTGGCCGTCTCCCTCTCTTTTTGTCCAGAGTGAGTGGCGAGCTGGGAGTCATTTGATCAGAGCGGCGGTGGTGGCGAGGAGCTTGACAGACGAGGCAGCGATGTCTGTCTTAACCCAGCTGAGCCTGCTGCTGTGGAAAAACTTCACCTACAGACGACGACAGACGGTCAGTCAAAATCTGAGAATCTCTGATAGGCTGACATGCTTGAAAATTGATTGATTAACTCAAAAAAAATCTACTAATATCCCTTTATCAATGCTTAGCTCACATTTTCATTTGCTAATGTCTTATATAGCCATCTTATAGCAGCTAAATCTCTTTATCTTTATAATTATAATAAATTGTTTTAACTCATTACTTAATAATGTATAAATAAACATTTATAATCTTTCCATTTCTCTATAATCTATAATTTCATAGCATCTCATGTTCTCTCTAAGCATGATTTCTTTTCTGAAGTCTTGCCTATCTTTTCATAATCCGTTTGTAAATAAGCTCTATGTCTTGTTTTTACTCAGTGAAATATGATCTGTTTTTCGTAGTATCTCATAATCTCTCCAAACTCTTACAATAATGTCAATATCATAATATCTTTATATTAATATATCGTAATATATTTTTATTCAACTTTCCCCTGATAGCTATTCATGCCTCATTTTAACCCTGATTTCCATTAAATGCACCATCATCCTTAATATCTTTGAAATGCTCTTTTTTTTTTTTTTTTTTNTTTTTTTTTTTTTTTTTAATAATTTGAAAACAAACTTTAACTTTAGGGTACATAATGTCTGATTTATTTTGTGTTAAATGAAGCTTTAGTGTTTTTTTTGGGGCTGCAGAATTAAATGAAGTTTAAGAGGAAAATTAATTTCTTAAGAGCTTTCAGTAGGAAAACTGAAAAAACTGAACTAAACATGAAAAATGCGACCGGACAGGTTTCTTTTTCCTCTTTACCCTCCATAGTTCAGTCTGCAGTTATTGATAATTTTTGATTTGTCAGTTTTCCGTCATCATAAATGCTTCATGCAGTTAGAAAGATACTGTATTTTCACATTTAGACAGTTTAGAGTTCTTAATGTTTTTAAGATAGATGGCAGAATGAGCTTCAGTTGTTCGATCAGCTTGCAATCATTAAGAAGGAGGTCAAAGGTCAGAACCACAGCTTTCTGTTAATATCTGTCATTTCACCACTTTAACTGTTTACGTCATCGTTAAAGAGACAAGCAAAGATGAACATATTTTCACTTCTGATTCCCTTATTTAAAACAATAATTTGCTCTCCTGATATATTAAAGAGTTTTTGAAGTTTTTATGATGTAACAGTATCCTAGCTGTGGATTTAAGTCTTTCATATTTCTTATCTGCATCCTTGATAATGAGTTTCCTCCGTCAGTGTGCAAGCTGCTGCTGTTATGTTGACTTTGAAGGTGAAGTGTTCTACATCGATCGACTCTTTCAATCATTTATTATGAATGAGCTCCTAATAATAAAGAGATGAAGCTGCTTCCTGCTTTACGCTGGTGCTGCACACGCTTCATGAGCCAGTTAAGATGCTTTTAAAAACTGTGTGTGTGTGTCTGTGTGTTACAGGGGGTTGCTAATGGTTTCTACCACTTTTTAACTGTAAATCACTGACTGCCTGCCTTGTATGTGTTTTGCAGTTTCAGCTCCTGATAGAGATCGTCTGGCCGCTCTTCATCTTCTTCATCTTGATTGCCGTGAGGCTGAACTACCCACCGTACGAGCAGCATGAGTGTGAGTGAGACCTTTATTTCATTCTGGGGAAAGTTCAGCTTGGCTTGAACATTCCTGCTGACAGACAAGCGAGGAGTCAGTGAAGCAAAAAAAGCAAAGTTGTAAACGCCCAAATCGTGAGCCAACTAAAGCTCCAGACTTCTTACATTTCTGTCATTTCTGAGGCTTTTTGCAATTTGTCTGTCCTGATTCTGCATTAAGATGAGCTCCAGAAAAGATGCTTCAGAAACTGGAAGACAAAATGATACACACAAATCATGTCAATTCTGTCACTGACATTAGGAGTTAAATTGATTTAGTCCCTGTAAATAAGGTAGGACTTTCCACATTATGTCATGTGCTGTCAGAAGTATTATAATTACGAATTGCATGAACATTAATACCCAAAAGAAGTCACAGTAAGAAACAATGATATGAAACTATAATACCCGAGGGTGCACCATTAAAAATAAACTATGTTAAGAAGTCTTGTGGGGAAAAATAGAGATAATATTAATTCTCTCATATTTGTTTAGTTGTTGAAGGATACCTTTGTTACTTGCATTCGTAAATATTTTGCCAGCGCGAAAAAAAAAAAAGCTTCTTTGGCTTTTATTTTCTTTTTATGTATGCTTGACCAAAAGCATGTGAATGCAACATATGCTAATTACAACACCCCAACATGAAAGCAGGAATTTGTAAGCACTTGAAAGCAGCATACATTAGGCAGCATATAGTGTCATTAGGCGGCATATAGTTTCATTATGCAGCATATAGTGTTATTAGACAGCATATAGTGTCATTAGGCGGCATATAGTTTCATTAGGCGGTCGGCATATAGTTTCAGTAGGCAGCATATAGTGTCATTAGGCGGCATATAGTTTCATTATGCAGCATATAGTGTTATTAGACAGCATATAGTGTCATTAGGCGGCATATAGTTTCATTAGGCAGCTTATAGCTTCCTTAGGCAGCATATAGTTTCATTAGGCGGTCAGCATATAGTGTTATTAGACAGCATATAGTGTCATTAGGCGGCATATAGTTTCATTAGGCGGTCGGCATATAGTTTCAGTAGGCAAATTAGGCGGCATATAGTTTCATTATGCAGCATATAGTGTTATTAGACAGCATATAGTGTCATTAGGAAGCATATAGTTTCATTATGCAGCATATAGTGTTATTAGACAGCATATAGTTTCATTAGGCGGCATATAGTTTCATTAGACAGCATGTAGAGTCATTAGCCTTCAGCTAACAGTTTCATTAGCTTAGAGTTTAATAGATTCATTAGCTCAGATCTTACAGGTTTGTTAACCTAGAGCTTCATTAGCTCAGAGCTAATGCGGCAAGTATTCTCCAGTTATTTCTCCACATTATGAATAATGAGTCGTTCGTAATAACCTGATTAAGTTGCTGGTTTAGGATTTAGTCCAGGTGATCGTTGCTCAGCTTGAGTCCAGCTCTGATAAACATATTTTATCTGCAGCTGCTGGTCAACGTTTTTCTGCAGCAGCATTACAACCCTTGCACCTTCATGCAGATAGCAGCTTTTTACATACTTGAGGAGCAGTTTGGCAGCTTTTTAAGGACATCAGATATGAGCTGCAGTTGTCAGTCATCTTATGGAAGCTTTTGGCTCTGTATGTTCGGCTGAGTCTTGATTAGCTGCTGTTATTGATGGATAATTGACCTGTTTCTAGAAAGTGCCGAGCTTGCTGAATCATTGTTTATTTCTACAGGAATCCAGATTAAACCGGAGAGCTGATGCTCAGTGATGTGAGCTGCTTTAANCTCCCCCATCCCCATTCTGTTGATTTATCAGTGGTTTATTGCTCTTATAGCATTTTATTACTCCAGTGTATTGTCATTATCAGGCTCTATGTTAAAGCTGAAGGCCATGTAGATCTGCTTCACACTGATAATCTCTAACATGAGAGGGGAGAAATTACATAATCGCACGTTTCCACATCAGCTGAAGCAGCAGATGGGTCAGTGATGATTCACTGTGTTGTGATTAGCAATAGCCGCTAGCTCCGCCTTTGATAATGGGAATCATTAAAATTAATGCATCTGTTGACTTTTACAGTGGGGTCCAGAAGTCTGAGACCACTCTGAAAATGCTTCTATTTTGCATTCTTTTTGAATTTAATACAACATTTTTCATGACAAATGATAATATCATCTTATTAATTTGAGTGAAAAGTTGAATCTTTGAAAAATGTACATGAATGTCAGAATATCTTAGTATTTGGTATGTCCCCCCCCTTTTACTTTTTATGAATGCATGCATTCGAGCTGGCATGGACTCACAAGTTTGTGCANCAAGTTATCCAGCATGATTTGACAATGTTCCAAAGAGCTTCTTGTGATGTCAGACTTTCTGATTATCAGATTTACAAGGAAAACAAGTTTAACTCCTCTTATCCGGATTGATTTCCAATCTTCTAATTTCTCATGATGACACAAACAAACTAGTCGTGATGGCAACAGGATCGTCAGTGTTCAGGTTTATGCATACAGAGCTCAGGAAATGAGGGCCATCCTTCCTGTTTCCATTCTGAAAAAATGGAAACAGGAAGGATGGAACGTGGACCATAACGTGGAAGGATGGAACGTGGACCATAAGCTTATTGCCTGGTTTTGTAAGTAAATGGATACTAATGATAATCATCCAGATATCAAACAAACTGTCAGTGAGAAGTCAGTCGTGTGTTTGTCTGAAACGTGAAGAATAGCATGCTGAAACATTCTAAACTCAAAAGCTGTGTGCTTAGATGTTTCTCTCATCTTTTTTTTCCAGTAGTTTGTACAACCTATTGCTTTCTGAAGCATCTTTAAGGGTCCACAAAGACTTATTTAGCTGCCTTGTCTTCATCTGCAGAGGGCTGCATTGGCAGATAATCAGATACATATGCGATTTAATTCCACATATGAGCATGCCGTAACAGATCTGAGAGTATCCGATTCCATGATTCTAACTTTACATACTGACAACACATATCTGATAGTGGGATTGGGTGACTTGTCCCTGGAGATGTAAATGCAGCACCTGTGATATGGTAAAATATTTTACCAATCAATGAAGCCTTTCAGAATTTAATGGAATAGTACAGAGATCAGAGGTCATAGCTGTGACCACAATGTAATCATGAATGAGAAAAGTGCACAAATTAAAAATAAATGGGGAGATGTAAAGATAGACAGACAGCAGATGCTCTGTTAGTAGAACAAGCATAGAAGTACTCAGATCCCTTACTTAACTACGTACTGTATATTTAAGATACGCAAGTACTACTAAGAAAAAATGCTCCATTATCAATAAAACTCCACGATTTACTTAAGCAAAAGTAAACAAATATTGGCAGTAAAACTCTATTATGTAGTAAGATTACCACATTTGGCAGATTTTCGTGTTTTCAAATCAGGAAGGAAAATAAGGATAGAAGAAATGAAGGAAGGATAGCTGGAAGGAAATAAAAAAGATATTAGTGATATTTTTTGAGTTTATCCTGTGTTGAATGTAAAAATGTGAATCTGCAAATTAACTAGTAAGTAATGTAACAAATACTTACAGCGAATAAATAGATGTAGAGGAGTAAAAAAGGATAATATTTAGTGGAGGAAAAGTAGGAAGTCTCTAAAATGGAAAAATTCAAGTAAAGTACCAGTAAACCAGAAAACCTCCAGTCATTTTGTGGATTTTCATTCCATGTATACAGATGTCTGTATTCCTGCACGTGAATCCAAATCAGCAGAGGAAAGAAAGAAAGAAGGAAAATGATATTAAGATGATATTATTCATGTCTGACGAAACATCCACTGCTTTGACTGAACTCCAAAAAACTTGTCTTCCTGTTTATTTCAGAAAGCAGAAGACTTTTCCAGTTTAAGTACTTTCAGTTCTGCTTGGAGTTTCAGTTACAGGAATATTTCAGCTGTGATTCACGCAGCACATGAGCGCAGACATGTCGAAACGCGTCTCTTTTACATCAGAACTGATCCTCACCAACTACAAGCCTCTGAGCAGCCACACGAGAGCAATAACTTTGTGGAGATGAGGAGACCGAGGATGATGAAGTTCAAACATCCTGGATTATGTCTTAGATTTGATTATGTTGCACTTTGTTGTCAGATTTGTCTGAGGTTTGTCTTGCGTCACAAATGGTCTCTGTTGTAAGCGAAAGAACTTTTTAATCAATATAAAGCCAGACTTTTACTGACATTACCTTCAAAGCAGGTGTGTTAAAAAAAGATTTATCATGATTTTTTTTTTCCTTTTTTCCCTTTTCTTTCCTTATTTCTCTTTTTTCCCTTTTCTTTTGTCTTTTTTCCTTTTTTCTTTTTTTCCTCTTATTTTCCCTTCAGATGTGTTTAAAACAAAAAAGATTTATCATGATTTATTATTTCTTCTTTGGTGTTGTGGATGTCATTTTCTGGATCTGTATCCAAACAGTTGAAAATCTTTGCTACGCATGTTTCTGACCTTATTTGTTGACTATTACTGTGACCTCTGACCTAGCCTGCAGCACGTTTCAATCCACCAGATGTTATGTCTGGATCTGGACTAAATTTTACCTGTTGATAGTCCATCAGGAGGATACACATGCACATGCACATGTCTGACTTTTTTCATTAAGACTGATGTCTTAGTTTTTGGGAAATAGACAAAAAAAGTCTATTTTTCAGTGTCAAAAAAAAAAAAGATNTGTCTTAGTTTTTGGGAAATAGACAAAAAAAGTCTATTTTTCAGTGTCAAAAAAAAAAAAGATAAAAAATTCCTGTATCCAAACATCGAACTGAATCTACAAATTTACACTGAAATTCATCCGTTACTTTTGAGATATCCTTCTGACAAACAGGCAATGGTGGAAGTAATTAGTAAAACAGAGATGACATTCAGTTCTGCACAGTTGATGAATAATTTTCGGTTCGTTACTCCTGTGAATCTGCGCGTGTCCCATGTAAGGAGTTGTAAATCTCACCTGCAGAGAGACTTTTATCTTATCAGGGTTTTGATTAGAAAGAGGCCAGTTGGCAGTCTTAAAGGTTTAGCTGATAGCATGTCAACTTTTTCACTAACTGCTCAAATAACAGGGAGGGGGAGGAGCTTTCAGCCTCAAGAGGGCAAAGGTCACGTGATACAGTGAAGCAGTCCCTCGGCCTCCACTCACCAATACCTGATTAGTGTTGAGGAACAAAGTATCCAAGTACTTTTACTAGTACTTGAATGTTTTCATTTTCTACTTTTTCTCCACTGCATTTTAGATATTTTATACTTTAATATTGTACTTTAGCAATTACTTTACTTGCTAATTACTTTGNCTGCATTTTAGATATTTTATACTTTAATATTGTACTTTAGCAATTACTTTACTTGCTAATTACTTTGCAGATTTATGGGTAAAAACTTTCTTTCTTTCTTTCTTTCTTTCTTTCTTTCTTTCTTTCTTTCTTTCTTTCTTTATTTCTTTATTTCTTTCTCTTTCTTTCNCTGCATTTTAGATATTTTATACTTTAATATTGTACTTTAGCAATTACTTTACTTGCTAATTACTTTACAGATTTATGGGTAAAAACTTTCTTTCTTTCTTTCTTTCTTTCTTTCTTTCTTTCTTTATTTCTTTATTTCTTTCTCTTTCTTTCTTTCTTTCTTTCTTTCTTTCTTTCTTTCTTTTCTACCATTTGTTCAGCTGATCTTATCTTTTTGTGTGCCTCACTTGTAACGGAGTATTTCTGTACTTGAGTATTGGATGAGGAGTACTTGTTCTTGTACTTGCTGATAAGCTTTGAGGATAGTTGTTGTTGCTTGCTGGTCTCCTGCAGGCTGATAAAGAGCCAATCAGAGGTTATCAGCCTGCCGTGTGTCCAGGTGTATCTGCTATCAGTCAGGTACGGATGAGATGTTCCACAGTGAGCTGATCTCAGCAGACCTTTCATCTCACGGCTCAGATTAAAACGAGGCTCAGGCTGACTCAGCATCAACAAAAAGAAAACGTGAGATGTTTAGAGATGAATGGCTGCAGATTATGACTTTAAAATCTTGACAATTCTGTGTGTTTGTCTGCAGGTCATTTCCCTAACAAGGCGATGCCATCAGCTGGCACGCTGCCATGGATTCAGGGAATCCTCTGCAATGCCAACAACCCGTGCTTCAGAAACCCGACGCCAGGAGAGTCGCCAGGCATCGTTGGAAACTTCAACGACTCAATGTAAGATTTCTTTTCAAAAATATACGTCCAACAACTGCTGAATGTGACTAAATTGCCTTCAGATGGAATTTAATTTAGAAATTAGTCAAGAAAAACGCTTGAATTTTAATTTTTTTTTTTACTTTTTAGCCATCTCCAACATTTTACATACCAAAACACCACTTTTCAAAATTTACTTATAATTATTGTTTATAATATGGAGGGAAAAAGTTTGCACCAACTCAGATTGTTGAGGACTCAGCTTAGCTTTGGTTAAACTTGGATATAACCGCTTGGAACTAAATTAAGAACTATTTGGTTCCTTCAGTGAATTCCTTGCTCGCATTCCCGCTGCATATCAAATGCTGTGAATATTATGGATATGTGAGAGCAGCTCCTTCACTCTTTAACACAGGATGAATCCTCCATGTCAGCTGAACCTTTTAAAGGACCATACTGGTGATTTTACATGTTTAAGCCCAATGAATACTACCTGCATACATGTTACATTACTGACAACATTTTCCAAAACTTAAAACCATATTTTAGTTTTCCTGTTATTTATTTATTTTTGCTAAATCCCATCATCCTTCAAAATCAAATGTTCAGGTGATACATCCACCTTAAAATTCAGTGTTTCACCTGCTTAGCAGGTGCATCAGAATGTAGGACAGATGGCCATTTCTGATTTCTGAATAAAAGCCATTTTCATCAGGAACTATATTTCCTGGCGGAGACATGCATTTTCTTCTGTTGAGCTCCAAGTTGGATCAGTTAAATAAAATTACTTTAACAAAAAATGTATTAGGCATCCTGTTCGCTGTGATGGATTACCTATCTCAAACACGTTTCAAGTCTCTACAAGTTGATTTTAATAACATGCTGGAATGAACTGAAACAGTGGCAGTCTGGAAGGTAGAAGACACTATTCTAATGTATGCTGCTCCAGTAGTTTGTTTTGGGAAATGTTTGTCAGTAACATAAAGTGTATGCAGGTTTTGTATATATATATTAGGCTTAACCATGCAAAACCACAGGTATGGTCCTTTAAGTCAGATATGGACAACACTGTCTGCCTGATGTCTCAAATTTAAAGGAAAACCATCCAAATCCTCCATCAAAAAAAGGGAGGGGGGGGCGACACACTTCCAGCTGTCTTTATGTTCTCAGTTGACGATCAAAAGATTTCCACAAAATAATGCAAGTCATGTATCAGCCTGATGAATATGTGTATTCCCAGTTTTAACGTGTGGGTGTTATTGCAGAATTTCTCGTCTGTTCTCGGATGCCAAGAAGATTCTGCTTTACAGCCAGAATGACAAGAACCTGGATGGATTCAAGGAGCTGGCTCAGGCTCTGCACACGCTGCAGATCAGCAGATCAGGTGGGAAACATCCACGTCCTCATTACTTTTCAGCTCAACTCATCTGAAGAAAAAAAAAACCAAACGTGTTGAGCAGTGTCGAAATAACTCCTCAATTAATAAGAATATCAGCAGAATGTCGGTCAATTCTGCTAATTGAATTGTTTGTCAGCACTTAATTAACTCATGGATGTAGCAATTAATATGAGTTAATTCACAAAGAAAACAATTATTTGTAGCCCTGGAGATGAGGTGTGTGTAAAACAAATCCAATCATCAAATACAACTGGTAGACTGTTCTTATTTTAAAAAAAAAACATTTCCAAATTAATAATTTCATAAAGCTAGGCAGTTTTCAGTTTTACAAAGCTTTTACAAAGTCACTTTCAGCAGATTATAAGTACAAACTGGCAGGGTTTTTTTTTTTTTTTTTTTTTTTGGTAATTTTGAGAAAAAAAAAAACTACATTTCTAGAGACATTTGAGCTGTTTTTCCCCTCATTCCTCCTTGGTGTGTGGAGCTTTATGGCCCATTAAACAAAAAGAGCAGAAGTAATAAAGAGCTCTGCTCACATTTCTCTTTGTCTCTTAATTTTATGTTAAAATCAAGGGTGGGTGGGGGGGGGNGTGTTTCCTACCTGCTCTAACATGCTCTCTTCCTCCTCCTCTTGTGGAGGCAGATGGATGGATGTTTAGTGTTTCATGAGGACCTTTCACACATGGATTCTGTAACATTAATGTGTTCATGTTTGTGTTAGATTAATGGCTGTTTGTTTGTCAAACTTGAGTCTCGGATGGATCCTTGTTAATTCCACATACACATCTTCCTCCATGTTTTGCCTTAATGGCAGTAAGTCAGAGTATAGTGTAAACGTAAATATACTGACTGAAACGGCAGATAAAACATCTTTCGATTCTAAAATGTGACATATTTGGGTATTATTTTTGCTAAGTGGTGTGATTGTGTTATTATTTCACTGTGATTTTTTTTTTTTTTTTTTTNTTTTTTTTTTTTTTTTTTACAGTAAGGTGTTGCGAAATGGTTATTTCTCTGGAGTAATATTTCACTTTTTCCAGGCAGCTGATGCTATGGTTTTTGCAGCAAGGTGGGGCGATGGGAGAGGCATTAGGTACGTAGGCGGATGAAAAATGACGAAGCCTCTCCCTCAGACAAGCTGTGGCAGGTTTTATATTTTCCTGTTTTACCGTTTGATGTCTGAATGCTGATCTCACATGTTCAAAGTTTATAAAACAGCCCTGAAGTGGTTATAAAGGAGTGTTGTTCACTTTTTAGCTTGGGACAGAGGATTTAGCTTAAACCACAGTGATTTATGAGCTTCAAAGCCTCGCCGCACCATCAGTCCTGAAATGAAAATTACTGTATTTGTCACGTTCCCTACAGAAATGACATTAGACTCCATCGTGTTAATGTCTGCAAGTCTTTTGTTGCGTTTGAAAGGTCCTGTCAGGTATTGTTTTCCCTTCTGAGCAGGTTTTATTTGGCTCTGGCTGTTTCACGCTGGGTGTCACTGAGTTCGAGATCACAGCTTCATCTGCTTCCTGCTGCTAACATCCCTGCATGTCCCTCTGCAGCTGGACAAACTGTACTTTCACTCACAGTAGATGGGACATTTTCGTCCAGAGTCACAGCGATCTGTTCTCACATATTCTACTTTTTCAATTTTCCTCATTTTTTTTTAGCGTATAGTCAGACTTTTGTGTTGAACTTTGTCAAAATGTCAAAATGCAAGGTCATCGCCTATAAAAGTGCATCAACTAAGACAAATCCATAACTCCTGAAATGACTGATCAGTAACGTGTTAACTTCTCATTTTCTGTCGCTCAATACGTCTACAAACACACACATACACACTATACTCCACTTATTATTATTTTTTTGTCTGCACTGTATTGAAGAGAAAAATGTGTGTAAGATGTACACAGGCATAACTAATAGGATTTCACGATTCATCGAACACACATGAAGTGTTGCTTAATCTGAGGGTGATGGACAGTAATTACAGCATCAGAAAAAAATAGTTATTTGCCTTAAAGGACCGTACCACCCATTTTGCATGTTTGAGCCTAATATATTCAATTTTCATACATGTAACGTTACCGAACGTTACATTATGTGACTGACTCAGCTTTCCTGATATTTTGCAAAATCTCTTAATCTTTCAAAATCAAATATTCAAGTGATACACCCATCTTAAAAATCCATGTTTCGCCTGCTAATACGCTACATTATGAAGTCACAGTCATTTAAATTTTTTGATAAAAGCAGGTCTTCTTTTGGGACTATATTCCCCGGTGGAGGCATACATTCACACTGCGCTTTTTGTTGCACTTGCATGCTAAAATTACCTAACTCCTAAAAAAAAAATCTGAATACACATCTTGTTGGTGATGATGGATTATTAAGAATGTTTCAAGTATCAACAAGTTGATTTTAATAGCGTACCTGAAACCAATGGCGGTCTGGAAGGTAGGGAAAAACATTTTTAATTCAGCATTCCAGTAGCATGCTTTGGGAAATGATTGTGAGTAACCTTATGTGTATGAAAGTTTAATATATTAGGCTCAAACATGCAAAATGGATGGTATGGTCCTTTAATTGGAGGACAGTCTAAACTTTAACGTACATGTAAATGTGCTGCATGTTTTCAGCAGAGACCACTGAGAGACCCGAAATCTGTTGGAGGCGATTTTTGCTGCAATGTCTTTTTTGAATGCGAGTCCCTGAATGAAAGTGACTGGTTCCTCTGCGGGGGCTCTCAGAGGAAATGTACCTCATTTTCTCAATCATATCTGCTGACTTCTCAGATTCAGTCAGGGTGCCGAGGTTTCCCTGCGCCGAGGAGGCAGGAGGTCAGTAAATCTGGAGGTGCACAAAACCTCCGGTGACCCATTGCTAATGCTGAAACATGCTGAGAGCGAAGCTGATCGTTAATTTACCTTAGTTCACCCGGAGCCGTTTGACGTGCTGCACAGACAGACAGAGTTCCCTCCCCATCGTACTTCACCTTCAGGCTTTTGATTCAAAAGACTCTTCTCACACACACATACACATGCACGTACACACACTTCAGGAATCTTCCACCTTCTTTTTTTGGTTTGTCCCTCTACCCTTCCTCTCTTCGATAAATCTCGGGGAAAGCAGCAGTTTGTGGATCTTTGCTGTGAAGATTTCGGCATGTTGTTGCTGCAGGCAGAAGTTGTTCTCTCCATTTGTCCTTCTCTCCACACTGAGTGTGAGTGGTGTTAAATGTGTGAGTGGTGTTAAAAATGCTGTAGCGTGGAGAAAATAGAGCTTTTCCTAATTGATGGTACAGGCCTTTGCAGACATGTTGGAGCACTTTCCTGTATTAGAAATGTTAAGAAACTAAACTTCCTGTCTCCCCTCACTCTCTCTGCATGAGCATTTCACAATAACTAATGACACAGTCTGTTGTTTTTAAATTTGTCTTTAAAATTTTAAATGTTTTATGGAGTTTTTTTTTTTTTTNTTTTTTTTTTTTTTGTCACGATGATGGCACAATGGAGTATTTTTCCCACTGCAGTATTAAAAACTGCTGCTGCCTCATCACCACAGGCAGCATGAGTGTAACATCTCGGAATATGGCTCCTGGACTTTTTCCTGACATTAAAATTTGACCCCATTTTCCCCTGTCAGATCTGACTGTCATTAAAGGTCACTGCTGTTTGCAGAGCAGGTTGTAAAATGTGGAAATCCTGGTTTACAGCCGGAGCTAAAGCTGTTTGTGCTGCGAAGATTTGACCTGCTTCACATTCTGTGACATTGATCCTATCGGGGAAAACGTCACCTTGTTAGTCAGCTGTAATAAGAATGCAGCCAGAATAACCAAGTTTTAATTGTTTTAACAACAAAGAGGCAGTAAAGAGGCTTTTATAGAAAAAAGTCACTCTAGTTCAAGACGCATCTTCAAAAAGCTGCAGATTTTGTGTGTGAGATATGTCAGTTTTTGTTGTGATGCCAAGTGGAGACACTTCTTTCTTTTTCCTTTTGAATTTGGTGAATGTAATTTCTTAATAAACATAACAGACCACTTGTGATAACAGTGAGCTAACACAGATATTCTTGAGAGCTAATAATTGCTTCTGGAAAATGTAGACAGATGCTTTTATTGGGTTCTGGGTGAAGAGATGCTTTTGGTTTGAGATTGTTTCTTGATGGATCACAGTGATGGTTTAATGATGTCAGCCCATTAACTACAAAATATCCTATATTCTACTGTTGAGTATATAGTGTGTGAGGATTGATTTCTTCCCTTCCAGGAAGCGATTGGTTTCAGTTTATTTCTATGAAAATCAAATAGCAGGAACTTGGAACTTGCTGCAGGTGATAATCATCACAGTTACAACAGTCACTTTTACCTTTTGGTCAAAGTTAAATTGTTATTACAGTTGGAAAACAAAAATGTACGTGTTTTGGACCTACAGTTCAGAGTTAAACAGTTTGATCTATATACAACCTGCATACACATTACGTTCCATTTTTCAAAGCGCTGGAGAGGTACTTTTTAGAATTTTTAGAATTTGTCTACCTTCCAGGCAGTCATTAGTTTCAGTTCAATCCCTGTAGAGACCTGAAACACAAAGCAAACACAACATCTATTAATTTTTTTTGTCAAAGTCTTCTTACAGAGCTGGGGCTGGGTCAGGCTCCTTTAATGTGTTGGCCTGTAAAGCCCTTTGAATCACTGTATGTGATGCTGGGCTGTACAAATAAACTTGACTTGACTTGATTTAATTGAACTGATCCAACATGGAGCTACAAGGAAGGAAATGTCTGTCTCTGCCAGGGAACAGAGTCCTAGGAGAAGACTGCATATACCCGAAACTATGTGGTTCTTTGCTTTTTCAGTGTGCTTCAAGTACAGTGATGATTATAAAAACTAAAAAGCAAACAATATTTACGTCTGTGAGAACCACTTTGGTAATAGTGATCTTCGTTTTATTTTTTTTGTGTGTCATTTCTTTTTTTTTTTTTAATGTTTTTTCAGCACAGCTTCATAATTTCAAGTTCCAGTAAATCTAGCAACATCTTCTAAAATACTTTTTTTTAATCTCAAGTGAAGTTAGAGTCTGGCTCTCCTCATCTGTATAAATAGAACCTTATCAGTCCACAGTTTCATGTAGTTTTCCATCTTCTTCAGAAGTCTCAAAACCTCACTGCTGCTGTTATTCTGTGTACAAAAACAAGCCAAACAGGAGTATTTTAAAATGGAATTTTCTGACCAGTTAGTGATGGTTGCTCTTGTGAGCTTCAGCAGTTAATGAACCATTACAGTGTTTCCCACAGGTTGAAAATTTACTTACAGACTTTACAGACTCGCCGTGTATCCAANCCCTCCCAACTTCTGTCTTTATAGTTAGATTTGAGTAATGTGCGTTGAACTGAAATATACATGTTGCAGTTCATCTTCTCGCTGTGTGTGTGTGTGCATGTCAGTGTGTGTGACAGCAGTGTTGCAGTTGTATTTTTTTTTTTTTTTTTTNTTTTTTAAGGCTGGGTCATCCCACGATACTTGGGCAGGTCTTCATTTACCTGGGCAGGCCGCCCAAGTAAAGCCTACGTATGGGAAACACTGCATTAGAGAGATGCTACCCTGGAGTATGAACGAAAAAATGGTTCAGGAATTATATTTTGGTACCAAATGGGTTGGAGCTCCTTGGTGCAAAAGAAGGGATGTTCCTGAATTCCTGAAAAATTTTCATGTGGTGAGAAAGATGCTTAAAGGACCATACCACCCATTTTGCATGTTTGAGCCTAATATATTCAATTTTCATACATGTTACGTTACTGACAATCATTTCCCAAAGATAAAACCGTGTTTCAGCTTTCCTGATATTTTGCAAAATCTCTTAATTTTTAAAAATCTAATATTCAAACAGTACACCCACCTTAAAAATGGATGTTTCTCCTGCTAATAGTTATGCAGCCTTATGAAATCACGGTCATTTAAATTTTTTGACAAACACAGGTCTTCTTTTGGGACTATATTCCCCAGTGGAGACATACATTCACTTCACGCTTTTTATTGCGCTTAAACGCTAAAATAAAAACTTCGAAAAAAACCCCTGAATATACAGTACGTCTTGTTGGCGATGATGGATTACCTATCCTAAGAATGTTTCAAGTATCAAGAAGCTTATTTTAATAGCGTACCAGAATGAACTGAAACCAGTGGCAGTCTGGAAGGTAGGAAAAACATTTTTAATTCACTGTGCCAGTAGTATGCTTTGGGAAGTGATTGTCAGTAATGTTACGTGTATGAAAATTGAATGTATTAGGCTCAAACATGCAAAATGGGTGGTATGGTCCTTTAGTTAAAGAGTTTGACAGTGCCATATCAAGAACATGAAGAATAGTTTGTGAAATGTTCTATTTTCTCTTGCTGCTTGTTAAAACATGCTTCTGAAAACACAAAGTACAAAAGAGAGAAAGGCCAAATAAGCCTCACAGCGGTGTAGTCCACCGTCATTTGGTTTCCCACTTCAGTGGAAACTTTGTCCTTCTGAACAAGTGAGCACACGTAGACATACTGTTGTTAGTTTGAATGGGACAGAAAACCAATACAGGAATTAAAGGAGGAGGAATGCGCATAGGAAGAGGTGGCGTTGGGTTTCTGTCAGCCTGTAATCTCCCTGTGAAGGAGAGAGAGAGAGAGAGAGAGAGAGAGAGAGAGAGTCCCTTTAAACTCCCCATTTTCTCTCCCACAGGCTTCAAGTTAAAGCACTTCCTCCGTGACAATGAGACACTGTCCACCTTCCTCCTCCGAAACGTCTCCTTTCCCAAACGCGCCGTGCAGGAGATTGTGGAGGCCGATGTGGATTTGGAGAAGGTAAAAGGAGGATTGCAGCTCACTGCACATGCTCAGTCCAAACACACTCATCTTCACAGCAATTATATAAGTTAAAATATAAAATATAAGTGAAAATGCACAGTTCACACACACACACACATTTCAGTTTTATTCAGCAAAATAAGTGCAAGTGATTTCATGTTGGCATTATGATTCAGCATGTTGGGAGTAACTTCCAGTATGTTAAGGTTCTGTCTCCTGTCCTCTCTGTTCTGTTAGGTTCTTCTCAAAGGTTTTGGTGTCCATTTGAGGAACATGTGTCCCAGGAAAGGCAACGATCGCAGCCTGGAAGACTTTGTGAACATCTCAGACCCTCAGGTTTCCTTTTTGGTTCAGGAAATCATCTGCCAGGCTCCATCTTTTTGGCTCAACCATGCTGAGGGGCACTTTCTCAACAACTTGGACTTCCTCAAACCCATACTGGTAAAAATCCACACCTGCCCACTCACACATTTAGGCTTATATTGAGGTTGATGCCAGAAGTTAAAGGACCATACCAGTTTGCATGTTTGCAAACTGGTATGCAATATATTCAATTTTCATACATGTAATGTTACTGACAATCATTTTCCAAAGCATACTACTAGAACAGTGTATTAAAAATGTTTTTCCTACCTTCCAGACCACCACTGGTTTCAGTTCATTCTGGTACGCTATTAAAATCAACTTGTTGAAACTTGAAACGTTCTTGGGATAGGTAATCCATCATTGTGATCAACACGGTATTCAGGATTTTTTAGAAGTTACATAATTTTAGTGTTTAAGCACAATATAGTGTGGAGTGAATGTATGCCTCCACCGGGGAATATAGTCCCAAAAGAAGACTGCATTTATTGAAAATTTAAAAAACCGTGACTTCATAAGGCCGCGTAACTATTAGCAGGCAAAACATTGATTTTTAAGGTGGGTGTATTGCTTGAATAGTTGATTTTGAAAGATTAAGAGATTTTGCAAAATATCAGGAAAGCTGAAATATGTTTTTATCCTTTGGGAAATAATTGTCAGTAACGTAACATGTATGAAAATTGAATATATTAGGTTCAAACATGCAAAATGGCTGGTATGGTCCTTTAAGGAAAACTAAAACTTCAATAATACTGTAACTTCAATAATAAAAGCTTTATTTCTTTGTTTATTGCATCAGGTGTTACTTATTCTCAGTTAATTCAGTCCATGTTCCAGATTTTAAGGGTTTCTGGGTTTTACTTATCAAACTAATTCAGTTAACTGTTGTGTGTAATGCGAGTCTGACAAATAATCCAAACAGACTGGAATCAGATTCCTAACAGTTTCCTGAGGTGACCTTCATCCAGTTGGCAAGTTCAGTTTATGATCTGAGGAAGTTTGAGACTTGAGAGGTTGAAATGGTGTGAAAACGCCCTTCATCATCCCCATCCTCCATTCTTTCGACTCAAACAAAGCAAAGGGAAATGAAGGAAAGGGGGAATGTGGGAATTTTGAGGGAGGAGTGAGGGCTTCAGGTAGTTTGGTGTGGGAGGAGGCATGTCACTGCATGTTCATGATCTGCCCTCATTCTTTAGGTGCTCGACTCTCAGCTTTGCGTAGCCTGGAGACACATTTAAAAGCGAGCTGATGTGAGGGGCCTCGGCCTTTTGTCTGTACAGTCAGAAATACAACCTGCTGCTTCTACGGAAAGAAAAACCTCCAACTCATGGTCCTCACTGGGTTTTTTNTTTTTTTTTTTTTTTTTTTTTGCTTTTTCTTGCTTAAACTGAAAGTTCTAAGAGTGTGTGCTACCAGTTTAATGTTCCCTTCATTTTCTGACATTCACGTTTTTAGTGTGTGACAAATTTGGCCTGAAGAGTGTTTCATTCATTCATTGATAATCACACCAATTCAACTCCTCCTATGCAACATTTATGGCACGATTGTAGCTTTAAGGCTATTGGAAACAAGTCAAAGCAGTTTGGATGATTATGGTTCCCCTTGTAAAGTCCAGCTGGTATCAGTGTGTCAGTCAGATGAGATCAGAGGTGAATTGATGTCAAGGAGAAAGAGCTCTTAAGAAACCAGGTCAGAGAGGATTCACTGAAAAAGAAACAATTCTTCATGTTTTTAGCATCAACTGAACAATACCAGATAATAATTTAGTCCTCTGGCTTTAAAACACACAAGAAAGTTTCCAGATATGTTCAGCTGTCATCCATGGATCCTTCTTTTGTTATTCTGCATTAATTACAATGCTGAGAACATCATATTCAGGAATGTGTTCATGTGGGTAAAAATGAAATTGGAAAGCCTTTTATGAATTCATGCATGTCAGGTACTTCCTCATTCCTCAAATACCGTCTGACACATCACCTTCACCCAAATACATGTTGCAGCAGTGCCGTCTTTGTGCGTGCGTATGTGTGTGTGCGCGCGTGTGTGTGTGTGTAATATTCAGAGGGATGAGCTGCTGTAGTTTAAGCTGACCTGACATTTTGGCCTTATCACAGGTAAATCTGTGTCAGCAAATATTGCTTGTTGGCAGAGATGCAAAAAGAAATTGCAGTAATAAATGTTTTATAGGCTGCATTTATACATTTTCGAGTGAGGGTAGATATGTTTCTTTTATTTCTGTTTTTATTTGTAATAATTACATATAATAACTTAATTTTCAGTGAGGTTTATTCTTCTAAAAAGGCTGTTTTCCTTTAATGTGACCGTCATGTTTGATGATGGTGTTTATCCTGCCTTGGTATTTTATCTTTTTTCAGAACTTTAACATCTAAATTTAAGGGATTTCACCCAAAATTTGATGTGTTTTGGTAAAAATTGCTGTTTTAAAACCTCTGTTGGTGCACAGCAAATTCAGCAGAGTCAAAATAACTCTGTAAGAGTTAATCTCAACACTTTCAAAGTGTCTCATGGGGTCCACTCCCAAAAGTGTTATTTCAGCACTTTTCAAAGTGTTAGCATTTTAACACTATAATGGAGTAAATATTAACTCTGTGCAGAGTTGAAATTTAACACTGCTCGACACTACAAAGTGTTAAATATTCTCAACACCAGTGTCAGGAGTTAAAACTGAACTCTTTTAAAGTGTGACATATTTTCAACACTAGTGTAAGGTGTTAAAAATTAACTCTTTTATTGTGTAATTTTTTAACTACTTAAGAGTTACCCTCTAATTAGCATATTGTGTGTAAATATAGTACAATACAATTTAATGTATGTTAAAAAATGACAGACCTATCCTGTTTGCTTCAATCCACATTTTTATTTCAGAAAATCTTAATTAATTACTGACTATAATGCTGTCCAACACTAGTCTCTCCTCTTCATCATCAGCATGATGAAGAGGAGAAGAACACTTCTCCCTGAACAAAGTGGAATTACTTTGCTCAATAAGAAGCATTTCTCAGTTAAAGCTTATTAAAGCTTCAACAACAAAACAGCAATATAACAGTTAATAGTAAGCAGAATGCAGCAGGGATATCATAACAAGAACACACACTCTCTCTGATGGTGACACACCAAAAAGTAGAATGCATTCAAATGTAACTCAAACTGTTACAGCTGCAACAAATAAACTTATACAAAGCTGTAACATTCACAAAAAGGATGATAACAGATATTTACAACAGAACTAGAACTCAGAGCATGTAACACTGCTGCAAGCATGCTGGGAGAATCAGAGCAGCTCAATCCACCGTCGCTACAGTGTGTTTACTGCAGACTTTGCATGTCGCCTTTAACAGCAACTTTTAACTTCTCATGTTGGGCCTTTTAGAGCCTTTGTGTGAAAAACAATAACCTCATTCTAACTCCGTCCAGGAGTATCACCTGCTAGCATGAACTCTTTGATAGCATGGCTGCTATTCATAAAGAGAGTGTGGAAAACTTGGATATGATCAAAAACAGTCAAATTTAAGGAAATTAACATTTAAATGTTTACCTAAAAATGAATTTTGAAGTTAACCATTGTTGTTGTGACTGCATGTTATGCTCAAACTAATGAAGCAGAAAAAACTCCCAACACCCTCAGAGTTGAAAGCCAGTGTCAAAAACTTCCAGATCATCAAATCAACACCGTCAGTGTTGATTTGACAAAAATGGCTTCAACACCCAATTTTGACACCAACTATTTAGTTGACCGGATGTCAAAAGAGGCAAATTACACCAAATCCATAGTTAGATTAACTCCAGACGTAGTTGTATTGACACTCTTTTCATCAACACCAGAATTTTAACTTTGCTGAATTTGCTGTGTGCGTTTAAGGACACTCCAACATCTGAGAGTCATCTTCTTAACAGAAAGAAGGAAATGCAACTGTTGTTTCAGTGTTTGATTTTCGCTAATCTTCTGCACATGATTGTCTGAAAACTTCTTTCTCTGTCTTTCAGAGGGATGTAAGGGCCGACCCTAAAGCAGTCAAACAGGTTGCCAAGGCGACCAACAAGCTCCTGGACAATTTGGGTTCTCTGGCAGTCGAGGTATGGAACACATAACATCCAATCACAAAGCCCCGCAGCTGGGTTACAAGTTAAGTTACATGCTTTTATGTTTGCTGGAAATGCAAATGTCGTTGATTTTGGAACACAGATATTCCTTGTGGCTCATAGACATTCTACAACTTCTACTTTATATACATCTGCTCAATGTTTTCCACATAATAGACATCAGACTAATCTCCATTACATCTAGTAGAATCTCTTTGATCTTAATAAGTTCTGCTCTTTGTTTTCATGTTGATTTCTGCACACAACTCAGTGAAACATCTGACTGGAAAAGTCGTTTCAAATTGAAACCGTCCCAATATTATTTTCACACTTCACACTTTTCCCCTGAAGTCTCACTGAGGGTTTTTTTAATTCTTAAAGGTTATTCAGTATATTGACAGACTGACGTCATTGTTCACCACCATTGTGGTCTGTTACACATTGTTTTTCTCCATCATCGCCGTGTGTTTTAGTGAAGGCAGCTCAGAACAGTGAGCTGCTGGTATTTCCTGCCATTATGCACATTTTCTTCTTTCACGTCCACTGAATGTCTGAAAGCACATCCCAGAATTTAAAAAGAGATCTCAGAGTTAAGGTTCCTTCAAAGGAATATCACACCAAGTCCAGCCAGGATGAAGAGAAGGCAATCAACGAAAAGATTTTTGAAATAAAAATAATGAATAAAAAAGAACCAGTGGAGCACAACCACATTAAGCTTTAAAACAGCAGGTGTTACTTTGGCTCGTTTTTTTCTTCATCAGACTTATTTGTTATGGCTCAGTCTCTGTCTTCAGAACATTCCAGTTCTGATTACAGTGTGGTCACTATTTCAAAGACTTATGGTTAAAAAAAAAATCTTACAGGTAAAAAAAATTGTGGAGAGTTTTATTTGGCAAAGATCACAAAAACCAGGAGACGAAGCTCATATAAAATCCTACGTAACAAGTCAGGATCATATGCTGAAGTCAAAATGCTTTGTTATTGATCTAAAATCTCTGCAAGAAGATGAGGTGCTTTGTTCTCCTGCGATCGTCATCAGGCTGTTGGTAATGATAAAGACAATCAGATGGTTTTGTTCCAGAAACTGCCAGAATGTTTCATTTAATTCTTGTTTACACGTATAAAGCTTTAGTCAAAATGGTTCTGTGTTTATTTCGGTGATGGACACGGCCTGAGTCCTAATTTTAATGTTTGGTCTTTCTGAAGAAGTAGAAGAAGCTACAACAACCTCAGTGTTTATTCCAAAAATCTGTTTTTATCAGGTTTTGTTATCGATACACATACTATTAAACACTGGACACTGGATCATTTGCTGTTCATATTACTCTGTAATATTTCCTTGTTTTGATCTTTGTAATTTACCTGTTTCTACATCTGTGGCTCCTATTGCACACCCGGTCGTTTGAGGAGAGGGAATCTCTCTTTGAATAGCCTCTCCTGAGGTTTCTTCTATTTTCCTTATACTGTATAATAAGGTTTTTAGGGAGTTTTTCCTCGTCTTCTTAGAGCGCTTGGGCTGGGTCGGGAATCGCTAATGTGTGGGCCTGTAAAGCCCTTTGAGAAGTTGTATGTGATCCTGGGCTACAAATAAACTTTGACTTGACTGTTAAACCTGAGTCAAGTCAATTTCAGCTCTTTTACAATTTCCACTCTGGACAGGAAGGAGTTTCCCTCCTCTGACTTTGAGCTTTAACTTCTGTTTTTCTTGCTGTGACTGTGACACTTACATTTTTGGGTTGTATATTGAACCTGCAGAGGTGTGTGTGTGTGTAGTTCAGTGTACTGTGCATTAACATTAAGCCTGCAGAGGTGTGTGTGTGTGTGTGTGTAGTTCAGTGTACTGTGTGTTAATTGTCCTCTTAGGAAGGCCACTCGGTTTACTTGGCAGCACCTCTGTGACTCTGCAGTGTCTTTGTGTCCAGATTCAAAGCCTGTTTTCCTTTCAGAGGAGACAGATGAGCGCACACAGCTGAACAAAGACGAGCTGCAGGGTTTTCGGTTTGGTTTGACTCCGGCTGCTTGATTTGCAGCAGGAGGTGAAAGCTGCAGCCTGAAAAAAACAACAAACAGCACTTTCAGCTCATTTTGTAGATGCACCGCTGCAGGACTGTAGTTGCTCTCCATGGTGACGGTCACGTGGGCTTTCATGGGACCTGGAGCACCCTTCAGCAGTCATGTTGGAGGTCCAAAGATTACCCAACAGCTGACCATTTCTAAAACTTCTCTCAGCAAAATTTCATCACCAGCTTATGAGAGGGATTTTGTGGTTAGATGATGGATACCAGTTAAATCAGATAACTATAACCATAACCATAACCATAAGGCTCACTTCCTGCAAGAATAGCTAGCTGTTTTAAAGAAACCATTTGTTCAAACATGCAGATTTTATGTCGTAGTCATAGTTTATCAATTTCATTTCCTGCCGCATCATCAGGAAAAACACAGAATTGTTTGAAGACCACAGCCACATAATGAATGTCAAGTATGTGCATGGTAAATTACTAATAGCTACAGATAAATGTAGTGAAGTAAAACAAAATACAAACTGGCCTCTGAAATGTAGTGGAGGAAATGTAGAAAGTCTCAAGTAAAGTACCTTCATTTCAGAAATGTATTTAGTACAATACTTGTATACATACTTACAGTACATATATGACTGAGGTTTAAGACAAAGTTTGCTGAGACCAACACGCTGTCTGTGTTTTTTTAATTTTTTCCTGAGGTTATCAGCTTTAAACAAACACAGCACCTCCTCCTCCTCCTCCTCCTCCTCCTCCTCCTAATGCCTGATAGGGAACTCCTGCTGACCAGAGGATCATAATACCTGTGTCCTATTCCTTATAATGCACGCACATTTGTCACACACACACACACACACACACAGGATAGGGCTAAATTGAAACCATATGACTGCAGTGTTTTGTTATTAGTGTTAACAGCTGAGTCAGAACTGCCTGCCAAAATAAGAGAGTGTGTGTGCGTGTGTGCGTGTGTGCATGTGTGCGTGTGTGCATGTGTGCGTGTGTGCATGTGTGCGTGCGTGCGTGCGTGTGTGTGTGTGTGTTTTATAGTGGAGTACAGAGTCCAATAGGTGACAGGGAGGATTGGATAAATCAGTCCCTTATTTAACCTGGAACCATGTTAATTAACCTTAATAAATATGTATTGGGTTTTTTATCATTTTCCCCAGCAACTATTTAGCAACCCCAAAACCTGGTAAAGGTATATAACAACACCCTAGCAGCCACACAGAAGCCAACAAGTAACACCCAGCAAAAGCTAGGAATTTTAGCCTTTTAGTTATGGTTCCTACAGTATTTTTTTCTCCCTAAATTTGGATTCTGAGCCTCTGATCATTCATCTCTGTCTCATCTAGTTGGCCAGTATGAAGAGCTGGGTTGACTTGAGAAACGAGATCATCTTCCTCACACACAACGCCACGTCGTCCCCCAGCATCATGTACCAGGCTGTCTCTCGGATCGTCTGCGGGCACCCTGAAGGAGGCGGACTCCAGATCAAATCCCTCAACTGGTACGAGGACAGCAACTACAAGGCTCTGTTCGGAAACCACAACAGCAGCGACGATGAACCACTTTCCCTTTATGACAACTCCTCCAGTAAGTCATGTTTTATATCCTGTAGGCGATGCTGTGACACTGAAGTATTTAACCCTTTGAAGAGCTTTAAGTGGTGGTCTTTTTTTACACATTTTTATTTTGTAATGACTGCACAAAATATCTGAAATGGGGCAATAATGTTGTAGGTCAGCTTAGTGTTAAGAGTCCAATAGGTGACAGGGAGGATTGGATAAATCAGTCCCTGTGATCACAGCTCAAGTATGATGAAAGCATGTTACATCAAGCCAGTGGAAAAGCAGCATTAAAGGACCATACTGGCCATTTCGCATATTTGAGCTTAATATATTCAATTTTCCTACATGTAACGTTATTGACAATCATTTCCCAAAGCATACTACTGGAACGGTGAATTAAAAATGTTTTTCCTACCTTCCAGACCACTATTGGTTTCAGTTCATGCTGGTACGCTATTAAAATCAACTTATACTGTTCCAGGCCTGGCTCAGGCCTGTAACAAGTAAGGAGGCCACACACACAAACTCTACTAATACAAACAATCCAAGTATCCCGGATGAGCCCCCATTTGTTACAGACCTGGCTCAGGCCTGCAACAAGTAAGGAGGCCACACAAACTGCAATTTCCAAATAAAATTTAATTTAACTGAAGTAACTAATGTATGAAAATGGAAGTAGTCTGTGATGAAAGCATGTGTGGATGAGTAAATGTAAATTTGCTCTCCACATTGACAATGTGGAGAGCAAAACAAAAGAAAAAAGACTCAAGCCATGTGGAAGCCTAGAGACGATGGTGGAAGCTGCCTGCCAGAGGGAGGGAGGGAGTCAGAGAGAGAGTGATAGAGAGAGACAAACTGAGAAGGGCCCTTCTTAAGCAGCTCAGCCCCTCCCAACTCTCAGTTGCAGTCAGTTACTTAATGATGACCCACTCAGGTCTCCTGCAACAAGATCAGATTGAATAACAGGAGGAAATACATGGGTCGTCACAATACTTGAAATGTTCTTGGTATAG
The DNA here is from genome assembly GCA_014773175.1 of Lucifuga dentata. Lineage (NCBI taxonomy): Eukaryota > Metazoa > Chordata > Actinopteri > Ophidiiformes > Bythitidae > Lucifuga > Lucifuga dentata. Next base: position 36,521 of record VXCM01005321.1, read on the forward strand.
CTAATCCATCATCACGAACAAGATGTGTATTCAGGTTTTTTTTAGAAACTACGTAATTTTAGTGTTAAAGTGCAACAAAAAGCATGGAGTGAATGTATGTCTGCACTGGGGAATATAGTCCCAAAAGAAGACCTGTGTTTATGGAAAAATTTAAATGACCATGACTTCATAAGGCTGTGTAACTATTAGCAGGAGAAACATGGATTTTTAAGGTGGGTGTATCACTTGAATATTTGATTTTGAAAGATTAAGAGATTTTGCAAAATATCAGGAAAGCTGAAATACGGTTTTATCCTTTGGGAAATGATTGTCAGTAACGTAACATGTATGAAAATTTAATATATTAGGCTCAAACATACAAAAATGGACAGTATGGTCCTTTAATCTCATCAGACCTAAATTGTGAAAACTTGAAACTTGCTGACACCAAACAATCATAAGACAAATGAGCCTTTAAAAATCTATTTAAAAAGCACTTTTACACAAGGCTGCTTCCCAAGTCTGTCAGGGTTGGGCTTGAAGACTGACTCACGCTGACAGGAAACTTCTTGACTGTTTGTCCTTAGCTCCGTACTGCAACAGCCTGGTGAAGAACATGGACTCTAACCCCATGTCCAGGATGATCTGGCAGGCTCTCAAACCCCTGCTGATGGGGAAGATCCTGTACACCCCCCACACCCCTGTCACTCAGAAAATCATCCACGAGGTACGAACAAAATGCTGCATGTTTGAGGACTAAAGCAAGGATTCTTAAAATCAGACAACTTTAAAAATTATTATTAAAATTGTGTTTGTACCTGTGAGCAATTTTCAGGCCTGTATGATCTAATCCATCTGTGGTGTGTTCAGGTGAATCGGACGTTCCAGGAGCTCGGGGTGTTCAGAGAGCTTGGTGGGATGTGGGAGGAAATGAAGCCCAAAGTGTGGAACTTCATGGAGAACAGTGAGCAGATGGATCTGATCAGGGTACCAGGACTTTCTTTTCTTTTTTTCTGTTTTATTTTTAACTGAAACAGAAGGAATGAGCAGTAATCTAAAACGGAGGTTCACAGATGGCTGTTACACCAGCAGACAGAATCAAAAGTAGAGTTTTATTTTCTGTAATATGGTGGGTTTGCCACGAAGTGGTAAACTGGGCTTTGACCTGATATGTGCAGGCCTCCAGTCAGAATTTGTGGAATTTTTCACACGGTCTTGTTGATTGATGATTGCCATCAGCTTCAGTTGGTCAAGAACATCATGTGATGGGATCCAGTTTCTGTGGCCACTTTGGTTACATAATGCTGTAATTATGACACCAAGATGAATCAGTAGCAGGCAGCCTGGAAAGAAATTCACCCTCAGTCAGTCTCTGAATGCACCAGGGTCCACCAAGACTAGAAGCCTGAGCTGATGTTTCAGTGTGCTGAAGCTCCTCTAAGCAGAGAGAATCCTCATCAGATCTTTGTCCTCCCTGTTTCTCCTCATCCAGACACTGCTGAGGAACAACGTCACCGCCAGCTTTTTCCACACGCAGCTGGCTGGCACCGACTGGACTGTGGCTGATGTCTCCACCTTCCTGTCCAAAAAGTCAGACAGCCCGCAGCTGCCGGGCACCATCACCTGGCGGGAGGTNCCTTCCTGTCCAAAAAGTCAGACAGCCCGCAGCTGCCGGGCACCATCACCTGGCGGGAGGTCTTTAACGAGACTGATCAGGCCATCATTAGCATCTCACGCTTCATGGAGGTCAGTAAGCTGCTGTCCTGTAGTGTTTTTCACCACCAGACACCATAGAAACTTTTCAGAGAGTTTTTTTGTGAATTTGGAGGATTTTTTGTTGAGGCTTCAATCTAGATTCAGCAGTGAAGTTGGCGAAGGAAAGTGCCAGCTTTGTTTGGTGAAATCTGTGAAAGCCATCACACGTCCTAACATCCATATGTGTGTCTGCCCACAGTGTGTGAACCTGGACAAACTAGAGCCGGTTTCCACTGAGGAACGGCTGGTCAACCAGTCCATGGTCCTGCTGGAGGACAGGAAGTTCTGGGCTGGGATTGTTTTTCCAGATGTCACCGCCAACGCCACTGAGCTGCCACCAAAAGTCAACTACAAGATCCGCATGGACATTGACAATGTGGAGCGAACCAACAAGATCAAAGACGCGTAGGGACACACACACACACACACACACACACACACACACACACACACTCTCTCTCTCTTTCTCTCTCTCTCTCTCTCTCAATTAGAGACATTGAGAGTGATGGTGTTTCTGAATGAATGGTGTGTATAACCTCTGTCAGTACGTTAACATGCATGTTAAAACTTTGATTATAATCATATTAAGGAAATTTTTTTTTTTTCCACAGTCATGTAAACACCTTAATTAGATTGAAATTGGCATAAATCGGAGTAGGCTTACTCCGAGTCACAGATCTAGATTATGCGATAAATCAATTTATTAGGACATATAAACATCATAATCAGAGGAAGCCACTCCCTCACCTGGCAGATCCTCCACATACAAATCACATATTATACATCGTGTCACATATATTCAGCGAATCACAGAATCCTATTAATTCCTATTAATTTCATGTATTTTACTCACATTACAGCCTTAATAGCAGTAGAGACAAATAATTGGAGTATAGTGTGCAATTTATGTAAACGTGCTGAGTGACCTGAGATTAGTGACATAAAAATAAGAGAGGCAGACCCCTGGGAGGTGTGTGTGTGTGTGTGTGTNTGTGTGTGTGTGTGTGTGTGTGTGTGTGTGTGTGTGTGTGTGTGTGTGTGTGTGTGTGTAGTTTTATTCTGGTGAGAACAATTACAAAAGAGTTTTTATGCCCTGATGTATGATTTTAATGGAGCCAATGAAAAATGAGTGTTTTTCATGGCCATTTATTAATGTGTATATAATAAGTCAAGCCTGTGTATTGGTACTGGTACTCGTGTGTTGTAGGTTTGCAGATCTTTTTTTTTGTGTGTGTGTGTATACTATGTGGTAGGACCTGTTATGTCAAAGACAAATTTTCCCCAGGACAGTAAAATCGTAACATTAAAAAACTTAAAATTGACTGCAGCATTTTGAGAACTTGATCATTTACTTCCAGGAACTTATTATCTGCCTTTGCTCCTTTTTTTCCCTCCAGGTATTGGGACCCTGGTCCTCGCGCTGACCCGTTTGAGGACATGCGGTACATTTGGGGAGGTTTCTCCTACCTGCAGGATGTTATTGAGCAAGCCATCATCAGAGCGGTGACTGGCACCAAGGAGAAGATGGGCGTCTACATCCAGCAGATGCCGTATCCCTGCTACGTAGACGACATGTAAGAATATTCTGGATGTTTCATCTCCTCGTTGCTCTCGGTTTCAATAGATTAGAGGCTGGATGAGAATCTGAAGTGAGGTCACTAGTAGTTCTATCGTGTAACAGCCTCTCTGGCAGCATGCTAGTGTCCACTGTGCACTATTTTATCACATAACATAGAGGAAATTAATGCACCTTATGAACAGAAAATGATGTAGATGTGTACTGACAGACATGAGTCAAACTGGGACTTTTAAACCTAAAGCCATCATATTTTGCATTTCCATCCAACTTTTTAAAAAGACTTAGCATTAAACAAGTTTAAAAAAGTGGATGGAAACTCTGCAAAGTCGTTTTAAGTCCGTAAGTCATTTAAAAAGTTAAGACGCTAAACAGAGGTGGTTTAACAGATGAGTCGAACTCAAGAAGAAACGACTTAAGTGGATGGAAACGGGTTAGTCGTTTAAATTGAGATTGAGTTTAAATTTAGATTTNGACTTAAGTGGATGGAAACGGGTTAGTCGTTTAAATTGAGATTGAGTTTAAATTTAGATTTTATAATATTTAAATGTAAAAGTAAGAAATGACTGAAATAGTCACAGCCTGTACAGGTGGGACGTGTTGAACACCGCAGCATCATGTGCTACCAGGTGAGAGACATACATCTCTGAAGCACAGGTGGTCATCAACGAGTGCCTACAGAATGATTGATGGCCCCTTTCTATTGATAAAGTCTTGATACCCATCTGCTGGAGGAAGAACCAGAATGTGTGCTACCAATTGCACCATGCATTTGTGGAAGATGGTGTCCAGCACAATGGCAATGCGCTAGCTGCTGTGCCTCCTCCATGTTGGGTAACTTCAATGTTTCCCATACATAGGCGAAACTTGGGCGACCCACCCAGGTTTTGCGGGATGACCCAGCCTTGAAAACTATACAACTGCAACACTGCTGTCACACACACTGACACAGCCATACATAGGCGTGTACTTGGGCAGCCCCAAGAAGTGCGAAAGCAGAGAAAGCGAGAACGCGAAACCAAATATCCAACTGTTCCACTATCTGTGTGTGTCCTGTTTCATCTGCATCCCCCCCCACCCCCGGTGGACAACTTGAATTCTTGGTAAGGTTATCACACGCCACGCCACCCACCGCCACAAGTAAATTTTCAACCAGTGGAAAACACTGAACTTAATATACTTTTCATTAGTTTCCGTACAATAGCTTCACACACTGCATACACACGATAACTGTTGTTTTGCTTATGCCAAATGTTTAGATGGCAAGTTTATATAGTGCAATAGCACAGCATCACGTACGTCCAACTGGGTCACTTAATACAGTGAATGGAAACACAACTTAAGTCACTTTTTCTTGAGTTGACTTTCATAAGTAGTTTTAAAAAAACAACTTTAGTTGGATGGAAACAGCAATAGTTCATTCACAAACTGCACTTTGTCTTTGTTCTCTCTCTCTCTCTCTCTCTCTCTCTCTCTAGTTTCCTTCGTGTGATGAGTCGGTCCATGCCTCTCTTCATGACGCTGGCCTGGATGTATTCGGTGGCGATCATCCTGAAGAGCGTCGTGTATGAGAAGGAGGCCCGGCTGAAGGAGACCATGAGGATCATGGGATTGGATAATGGCATCCTGTGGTTCAGCTGGTTCATCAGCAGCCTGATTCCTCTGCTGATCAGTGCCAGCCTGCTGGTGCTGCTGCTCAAGGTGACGAGGACAGAAAAACAGCAGAATAAATGACATGATATCATTTAGAAATAAATTTTAGAGTAGGTGTAACTCACTTGGAAAAGGTGGTTGCTAGGGTTTTGCCTAATGATTGGTAGGGTATTGCTACGTGATTGCAATGGCATTTTTCACTAAATCATTTTAGGTCGGGTTTTTTGGTTGATAGCATGTCATTAGGTGGTTGCAAGAGTGTTTGGAATAGTAATTAGTGATGAAAGGTGGTTGCTTGCTCTGATTGGTTAAGACTGTCAGCAACCATCCTGAACATCTTAAGGGATTGCTATGGTGTTATGGTGACTATGCAGTTGATAGAGTGCTGCTTGGTGATTGGTATCTTTATAGTAGGTGGTTGTGTGTTGCTAATTAGTTGCAATGGTGTTACTATATAGTTGATGGGTGCTGTGCTGCTTGGTGGTTGCTATGGTTTTACTAGGTGGTTGCTGGTGAAGTCAAATAAAATAAAGTAGCAGGTAGAAGAGGGATAGCAGTAGTTTTTAATAAGCATGCACTTTAATTACTACTATACATCATATTTACTGAAGAATAGGAAATCAGCTGTTGAATTGTACTTGACAATTATCACATTGAACAGTTGGACCTGTGATGAGAACTGGAACATTCAGCTTCTTTTTTCCAACTATTTGAGAAATCATTTTGTGAGCAGTATTGAAAAATGAAACCTTAAGCTGATCTCTTCTTTCCTGTGCAGAAAGGGAACCTGCTGCCCTACAGTGACCCTGGTGTGGTCTTCCTCTTCCTGGCATCATTCGCTGTGGTGACAATCATGCAGTGTTTCCTCCTCAGCACGGCGTTCTCCCGGGCCAACCTGGCTGCTGCCTGTGGAGGAATCATCTACTTTACCCTCTACCTGCCCTATGTGCTCTGCGTCGCCTGGCAGGACTACATCGGCTTTGGTGCCAAAGTCTTTGCTGTAAGACTAATTTTTTACATTTTTACTTTCTTCTCATTAAAGGATCATGCCATCCATTTTTCATGTTAATGCTAATAGTTACACAGCCTTATGAAGTTTAAATTTTTCCATAAACGCAGGTCTTCTTTTGGGACTATATTCCCCGGTGGGGACATACATTCATTCCATGCTTTTTATTGCACTTAAACACTAAAATTACTTAACTTCTAAACAAAATCTGAATGCACATCTTTTTTGTGATGATGGATTACCTATCCCAACAATGTTTCAAGTATCAGCAAGTTGATTTTAATAGCGTACCAGAATGAACTGAAACCAGTGGTGGTCTGGAAGGTAGGAAAAACATTTTTAACCCACCGTTCCAGTAGTATGCGTTGGGAAATGTTTGTCAGTAACGTTACATGTATGGAAATTTAATATGTTAGGCTCAAACATGCAAAATGGCCGGTATGGTCCTTTAAAGACAGTCATCAAGAACAATTGGCAAGAGGTTCTTTTTTAGCAGTTTTATGTGTTAGCACATTTGAAGCACCTCCTCCAATTACAAATTAGCAGTAAATATATTTAATTTTTTACAGTTAATTTTTTATGTTTCTGACAGACACACATACCGACATAAAATCAGCCTTTACTGCACTGTGTTGTGTTTTTGACGGAGACTGTAAAGCCCCTGTTGTCCTCTCACAGAGTGTCCTTTCTCCTGTGGCATTCGGGTTCGGCTGTGAGTACTTTGCTCTGTTTGAAGAGCAAGGTGTCGGCATCCAGTGGAAGAACCTGGTGTCCAGTCCACTGGAGGAGGATGACTTCAGCCTCAGAAGTGCCATCATCATGATGTACTTTGACTCCATTCTGTACGGAGTTCTCACCTGGTATATTGAGGCCGTCTTCCCTGGTGAGTCACACCGAACTATAAAGATAAAGTTTATTTCAACATAGTGAGATATTGTGTAGAGATACAGAGCCCAGGAGGAGAAATTTTATATGACTCATCCCTTCATTCATGTATATCTTCAAATTACAATCCTTTCCCTCAGTTTAGTCATTCATGATCTTGATAATAATCTTTAGTAACTTGATAAATTTACTCAAATCACCCTCATTTTCCCTTCCTTTTTGGCTGATTGGATTTCCACAAGATGCTAATCCTGCAGTTAAAAATTATGATGACTTCTTCGTCTCCTCCCTCTTCTTCTTCTTTTATCTTTCTTGTTTTCTATCTTGTTAACTTTTTTTGTATGAATTGTTGTTCCAGGTCAGTACGGTATTCCTCGGCCCTGGTACTTCCCCATCACTAAATCCTACTGGCTGGGAGAGAAAGATTCAAACTCAAAAAAACTTCCTCTGAGCAGGAAAGGAAATCCAGGAGGTAAGATAAGATGTTGTGACTCTGACTGTCCACACTGTGGCACTACAGTGTCACCATCAGAGTGACATTGTGACTGAAATCATCTCAATACTTACAGGATGAATGATGATTTAAATAGACACTTACTTTTCATTTGTACCAATGAAGAGGAATAAAGATGGAAAATATAAATACTGAAGTAAAATTTGTATAAAGGTACACTTAATATTTGTATAGATTTACTGACTTTTTCTGTATGTACATGACATTTTTTTAATTATAAAAAATGATGTACTATAACACATAAGATTGATGCACTTATAAAAAATTGTGGGTTTTTATCTGTGATTTAAAAAATATAGTTACTGTCACTTGCTCCTTTTTTTGCTCAAAATTCTTGTTTTCAATCAAATCACAGCTAACAGTGAAGAATTTGTTTGTTTAAAGTTTCCACAGCTGCAGTGTTCTCTAAAAAAGTAACAATGAACAACATCAACCACCTATTAAAACTATAGCAAAACCCCAGCAACACGGTACACATTTAACAGGTTGATTTAAACTCCTCGTTCCTCAGTCTTGTCTTAATTTTAACATCCATGAGACAAAAGAGCAATGAGTTCTGACTGCCTTGTGGATCGGTGTTGTTTTTCTTTTTTCTTTTCCAGCTGTGTGTATGGAGGAGGAGCCCGCTCACCTGGAGCCCGGCGTCTACATCAAGAACCTGGTGAAGGTTTACCGCCACGGGAAGAAGCTGGCAGTGGATGGCCTGACGCTCGGTTTCTATGAGGGACAGATCACTTCCTTCCTGGGACACAACGGAGCCGGAAAAACCACGACCATGTGAGTGAGAAATATCACCTACAACATATACAGATAAATAATATAAGTACAGACCTGAATAGAAAAGTACACATAATCAAAAATAGGTTAGATGCCATATTGTGTCCACTAGATGGCAGCTTCTACCTTCCCTCATGTTCCCTTTGCTTTTCTGATTTTCTTGTAATGAACCAAAACAAAGACATTTAGTGTCGTTACAGTTTGGACAATAGAAGTGTGTGAAGATGTTAGGGACATTAACGTTTGCAGAGCAAAACAAAGTTTGGCTATCTGGGGGAAAGTCAGACTAGCGTAAGCCTGAAACTAATGATTATCTATCAGATAATCTATAATTTATTTTGAATTTCAATATAAACTAAAAGCAATAAAATAAAGCAATGATGAATGGGAACATTGACTCAAACTTTGTCTCTGCAGGTCCATCCTGACTGGTCTGTTCCCTCCGACCTCTGGCACCGCCTACATCATGGGCCGAGACATCCAGTCAGAGCTGAGCACCATCAGACAGAGTCTGGGCATCTGTCCACAACACAACGTCCTCTTCAGCATGTGAGTGCTGCTGTTATCAAATTACTATCGCAGTTATTTTTAAGTTGCTGTTTTTTCAGTATAGATTAATTTTCAAAAGAATCATACACTGGAGATTAATGGATTCATCCATCCTAACATCGGTGCCTCCTGTAGGCTGACAGTGGAAGAGCACATCTGGTTCTACGCCCGACTAAAAGGCCTGCCAGAGGAGCAGGTGAAGAGTGAGACTGAACAGATCCTGCAGGACACCGGCTTACCTCACAAACGGAAATCCAGAACCAGCATGCTGTCCGGTGGCATGCAGAGGAAGCTGTCTGTGGCCCTAGCATTTGTCGGAGGGTCAAAGGTTGTGATCTTAGATGAACCAACAGCTGGTGTTGACCCCTACGCCCGCAGAGGGATCTGGGACCTGCTGCTGAAGTACAGACAAGGTGAGTTCTTAAGTGTCAGTTCGCTGTTTGAGAATGAAATGTTTTCAGGCATGTCACTGTCACTTAAAGGGATGCTAGACATATAAACTTAGTCTTATTCTGAAGTGATTTATTAAACAAGCTGAGGCAGAACTTTGGACTGTGACCCTCTGTCTGGTTTCTCAGGTCGAACCATCATCCTGTCCACTCATCACATGGATGAGGCCGACATCCTGGGCGATCGCATCGCCATCATCTCCCATGGGAAGCTGTGCTGCGTGGGCTCGTCTCTCTACCTGAAGAACCAGCTGGGAAATGGGTATTACCTGACTTTGGTGAAGAAGGAGCCCGAGCCGTCGCTTAGCTCCTGCAGGAACTCCTCCAGCACCGTCTCCTTCACCAAGAAGGTCAGTAAACTAGTTTCCACCATATTGAAACTTTCAGGCAACACTGTGTTCCCTGTGTGTTTTATCAGTGTGTTCTATCTGTGTTTCAGGAGGAGGAATGTGCCTCAGTCAGTAGCAGCGACGCAGGACTTGGCAGTGAGCATGAAAGTGAGGCTGCTACCATCGGTGAGCTTCATGTTCTGACAGATTTTTTTAGATGCTTCACGTTCAGCTGATTCTGATCTTTCCGTCACTTTTCCTCCTTCCTGCAGAGAACGGCCCATCAGCTTCCATCTGCAACATTCCTTTTGTCCCCCCAGATGTCTCACTGATCTCCAGCCTGATCTTGCGTCACGTCCCTGCTGCCCGCCTGGTAGAGGACCTTGGACACGAGCTCACCTACGTCCTGCCCTACAGCGCCGCTAAGGATGGCGCCTTCGTGGAGCTTTTCAAAGACCTGGATGACAAGCTGGCTGACCTGAGCATCTCAAGCTATGGTGTCTCTGATACCACGCTGGAGGAGGTCAGATCTGACAGACCTGCAGACTAAGATTATGTCCATCAAATTATCTTTTAACAAAACAAACCAATGATTTACAGAACATGTGGCTAACAATTTTTTACGTGTTACATAGGAACTGCTGCATAACCTGCTTCACGTTTCTTAACATGATACATTACTGCTTATTTATAATTTTTAGTTAAATAAAATAGTACAAGTGAAGTCACATTTTCTTTCTTTCTTGATCAGTCTATCTCTTCTACAGTGGATTAACAGAAACTTTTGCAGATCTCAGGCTGAAGGTTTTTCAAATTTGCCTCTTTTCTTATTTGGTAGATTTTCCTGAAAGTGGCTGAAGATAACGGAGTCGACACTGAAGTACCCTCAGGTGAGGAGTCAGGAACTCAGAAACACTTAAATTTGTTTTTTTTTATGGCAGCAGTGAGACACAAACAAATACATACTCATCTTACTAGCTTTTTTTTGTCCTTATTTTTTTAGTTTCTGGTTTATTTAACAGCACACTTCTTCTTCTTCTTCTTTTCCTTTCGGCTTTCCCTTCAGGGGTCACCACAGCGAATCATCTGCCTCCATCTAACCCTATCCTCTGCCTCCTCTTCTCTCACACCAACTAACTTCATGTCCTCTTTCACTACATCCATAAATCTCCTCTTTGGTCTTCCTCTAGGCCTCCTGCCTGGCAGTTCCAACCTCAGCATCCTTCTACCGATATGTTCACTATCCCTCCTCTGTACATGTCCAAACCATCTCAGTCTGGCCTCTCTGACTTTATCTCCAAAACATCTAACATGCGCTGTCCCTCTGATGTACTCGTTCCTGATCCTATCCATCCTCGTCACTCCCAAAGAGAACCTCAGCATTTTAGTCTCTGCTACCTCTAGCTCTGCCTCCTGTCTTTTCCTCAGTGCCACTGTCTCTAAGCCATACAACATCGCTGGTCTCACCACCGTTTTGTACACCTTTCCTTTCATTCTTGCCGAGACTCTTTTGTCACACATCACACCTGACACTTTTCTCCATCCATTCCAACCTGCTTGCACACGTTTCTTCACATTGGTAGATTATTGAACACGCCAGATTTATGCAAAAAGGATTACATTTTATTTGTAGTCCCTGGCCAGATGTTACACAGATTTAATTTTTTAAAATTCAAAACAAAGCAAATTAAAAACAAAGCTGAAGGACCATACCTTCCATTTTGCATGTTTGAGCCTATATATTCAATTTTCATACATGTTATGTTACAATCATTTCCCAAAGGATAAAACCATATTTCAGTTTTCCTGATATGTTGCAAAATCTCTTAATCTTTCAAAATCAAATATTCAAGTGATACACCCACCTTAAAAATCAATGGTTCACCTGCTAATAGTTCTGCAGACTTATGAAGTCATGGTCATTTAAGTTTTTCGATAAGTGCAGGTCTTCTTTTGGGACTATATTCCTGGTACATTAATTCCACGCTTTTTATTCACTTAAATGTTAAAATTACATAACTTTGAAAAAAAACAGTACACGTCTTGTTGGTGATGATGGATTACCTATCCCAAGAACGTTTCAAGTATCAACAAGTTGATTTAATAGCGTACCAGAATGAACTGAAACCAATGACCAAAGGAGAAAAAAATTTAATTCACCGTTCCAGTAGTATGCTTTGGGAAATGATTGTCAGTAACATGTATGAAAATTGAATATGTTAGGCTCAAACATGCAAAATGGGTGGTATGGTCCTTTAAAAACAGTCACTAAATATCACAGGTGTGTGATATGAATAATTTCTATGTTATTACAAACAATGATGCATGATCCAGTGTGTAAAATCTCATTGTTTCTTATTGTTTGTGTGTGTGTGTGTGTGTGTGTGTGTTCAGATGGGACTCTGCCTGTGCCGCGGCGGCGACGGACTCATGCCTTCGGAGGAGGCGACCATCAGAGCTGCCTGAAACCTCTGACTGAGGACGACAACAACGAATGCGACGACTCTGATGGCGACCCAGGTACACACACAAACACACACTCATTCACATGAGATAAGACATTGTTGGTTTGACATTTTGTCATTGTGTAACACGTTGTTGTGTAGCAGAGTGTCGGGAGACGGACTGGCTGAACTGTACTAACGGTAAAGGCTCGTATCAGGTGAAGGGTTGGAGTCTGATGCGGCAGCAGTTTATAGCGTTGATGTGGAAACGATTTCTGTACGCACGGCGCTCCAGGAAAGGCTTCTTTGCTCAGGTAAGCCAAGCCTCTGATTGGCTGCTGACAGCTTCCTGCATTTTGTCAATTAAAGATTTAATCTTGCTGGTTTGATAAAAATATTTGTTCTCTGTAATGCATGAAGTTTTCCACTGTTTGCTGTAACTGTTTCCTCACTTATTCAACAGTTTCTAAATTCATAAAACAAAAGTTAAATCAGCTCAAAATTGAAGGTAAATACAGTGTTGCTATGCTGTGTTTTGTTTTTAATTTTTGTTCTATTTCTCTACTTTAAACATTAACATTCCAAGTTATTGTTCATTTATCTGCCTTTGCTTCTAAAACTTCTAAAACCATTATTATTATTGTTATTATTATTATTATTATTATTATGTAGGTATTTGTAATTTTTTTATCTTAACTATTTGACTCTTTTTGTTACATCTTACATATGAATTGTTTCGTAAAAACTCAGATGGTGTTAAGTGCGTAATCGTTACATGTACATGTATTTCCTTCCAGATTGTTCTCCCAGCTGTTTTCGTTTGCATCGCTCTCATCTTCAGTCTCATCGTTCCACCATTTGGAAAATATCCCAGTCTGGAGCTGCAGCCCTGGATGTACGAGGATCAGGTCACCTTCATCAGGTACAAATGTCCAAAATATCACAAACTGGACATTTTATCACCGCTGCACTAACATGATAATACTCATTTAGCTAACAAGTGTTGATTTATTTTATGAAGTAGGTTGTACTAGAATGCCTCACTGTCATTTTTTTCCCCGTTCTTATTTACTGAAGTTAGTTTGTAACTTACTCTCACTTTATTACTGTAAATCATTAATTGATGCATTTGAAAACTGGACTCGGTTACATGTTTCTTCTGTCCTCACAGCGATGACGCTCCAGGTGATGCCAACATGCAGAAATTACTGAACAGTCTGATGGACTCTCCTGGATTTGGGACTCGCTGCATGGAGGGACATCCCATCCCGTAATGACTCTTATTAAAATGACATGTAGACGTCAGCTTTTTACAGAAATTGATTAAAAAAAGAGAAAATATATTGATCAAGATACGCTAGCTTTGAAAGTGGGTGGAACTTCAGCTCCCTGTGACTCCTGTTGTATTATAATCTTCCTTCTCCCTCAGTGATGCTCCCTGTACGATGGGTGACGAGGACTGGCACACTCCAGAGGTCCCAGAGAGCGTCCAACAGCTTTTCAGCTCCAGAAACTGGACCATGGATGATCCATCACCCGCCTGCTTCTGCAGCAATGACGGCAAGAAGAAGATGCTACCTGACTGTCCTCCTGGAGCCGGAGGCTTGCCACCGCCCGAGGTGAGACACCCAAAAGCCACTTGACACATTTGAAGCTCCATTTGTGCCAAAAATAATTAAAACTACTGTGTAAATATAATCTGCTGGAATTGCACAGATTTTGCTTTGTTGTCGTCAATGATGAGCAGTACAAAAGACAATAATAAAGACAAATAATGAAGAAAACAGCAAAGCAAATTATATTGTACAGTAACAGTAAAGAGGAATGGCTCTGACTTTGGTGTTGTTCAGATGAAGCTGAGTGCCACAGACACACTGCAGAACCTGACAGGAATAAACATCTCAGACTACCTGGTGAAGACCTATGCTCAGATCATCGGCAAGAGGTGAGAACAGAAATAAGCTGACCAGCTGACAAGAAACAGCATGTAAATCAGACAATTTTGAAATTGTTTGAAGGTGTAATACTTTACTTTTTTGTGGCACTAAGCTAGTGATATCGCCCTTCTCCCAGTCTTTGTGCTGAGCTAGGCTAAATGCATCCTGGACCACAGACATGTGACTAAAATCCATACGCCAACTAAAGAACTTCTCAAAATGTCAGTCTGCTCCTTTATGAAATGGCATAAAGCACATCTAATATACTAAGAAATGAATGTGGGGAGAATTAATTTATGTATTAATTAGCACTACTACAGGATTATTATGTTTTAACAACTCTTCCAGCAATACGCAGGTAGATACTGTTGATTCTCTTTAGTGTCTTGTCTTAAATGTCCTGATGTTTCTTCCTTTCATAGTTTGAAGAACAAAGTCTGGGTGAATGAATTCAGGTATGTTTCTGCATTATTTTTTTAATCATCAGCTATATCTCGTGTGGTTTATGTCCGGATAGTTGTGATTGTTGGAATGGCATCTTTCTGCAGGTATGGCGGCTTCTCAATGGGTGCCAGGAGCACTCAGGTCCTTCCACCAGCCAATGAGGTTGATGATGCCATTGAACGAGTTAGGAAGATCTTTGAGTTGCAGAAGGTCAGTTTGGCAGCACTAAATGTTCAGATTTGTACTTCATCACAGTAAATCTTAGTCACATTTCCACTTGTTTTCTGTTAAAGTAAATCTTAAAAATATTAAATTTGTCATAAAAACTGTGTCCCTCCTGCAGGGTTCAGCTGCAGATCGATTCCTAGACAGGCTGTCAGGCTTCATCAACGGTCTGGACACCAAAAACAATGTTAAGGTGAAGAAAAAAAAAAAAACTACGAGGTTCTTTCTGCAGAAACACTGCAGATCTCCTGTTGAAAAATGTTTTTAAATGCATCTGTAAAGCAGGTGAATCATGCCTGGAGTCTATTTAGATTACACTGAGAAAAATTCTCCAAATTTTATCTTACTGATTATTGCAGCTCATATGTACATTTCTAGATCACTAATAGACTTTTAGAGATCAGGACAAAGCTGATTAATTATATGCACGTTAGCATGGATGTGTTTGGTTGTAGACTGTAGATGATGTAGAGATGAAGGTTGATTTTAAGCTCTTATGTTTAAAAAAAAATATTATTTCAAGAAAGTGGGTATTTTTTTAGTGAAAATTCATACAAATAAAAATATCTTGCTGAGTCAATTCACAGAAGACTTATGTTGGAAAACAAATCGTAATTATTCTTGCTAATTATTATTGAAACCAACCAACTCAAATAAATCTCAAATAAAGTGAAAATAAATCTCAAACCCCATAAAGCGTCCGGTGTTCACGTCTCACCCTGCAGGTGTGGTTCAACAACAAGGGCTGGCACAGCATCGGGTCCTTCATCAACGTGATGAACAACGGCATCCTGAGAGCCAACCTGCCCAAGGGGAAGGACCCCAGCAAGTACGGCATCAGCGCCTTCAACCACCCGCTCAACCTCACCAAGGAGCAGCTGTCCCAGGTGGCTCTGTGAGTAACCTGACACTGTCCACAATTACACAAAAACACATACACCTGACCACCACCTCAACGAAACGACACAAAACTAACAAGAGCAGGAAGTTGGCTATTTAAAGACATATACTCTTCCTTTCCTCCTCTTCATTCTCTTCCTCACCTTCTGCTCCAGGGTGACAACGTCTGTGGATGTTCTGGTCTCCATCTGCGTCATCTTCGCCATGTCCTTCGTCCCTGCCAGCTTTGTGGTCTTCCTCATCCAGGAGCGAATTAGCAAGGCCAAACACATGCAGTTCATCAGCGGAGTGCAGCCGCTGCTGTACTGGCTGGCCAACTTCGTTTGGGACATGGTGAGAGGAAAATCACCTTCTGAACACGACTGCAGCCCACTTAATGTGCAGTTGTTAGGTTTTTGAATGCAGCTGACACTAGATGGCGACAATGTGCATCTAAAGGAGGCCAGTAAATACAACATGGAGATGATGCTCACCCTAATTTGGGCAGTTCAGTGCATTTACCACTAGATGGCAATACTGCACATCTATACAACACACTCCTAACATTCTTATCAGCACCTATGAGTCATTGGTCCCTCAGTAACTAACTAGCAATCAAACTCCTTAAAAACTATCTAGCAACCCCATTCCAAACACCTTCGCAACATTCTAGAAACCAATTAGTAACACATTAGCCACCATCTAGAAACCTCCTTAAATAAAATAGCCATGCCTCAGTGAGTGAGGAAAATTTATTTTCTTCAAAAGAAATTTCAAAGAAAATTATTTTCTTAAAAAAAAAAAAAAAAATCTAAACTTGAAACCAAAGTGATAACAGTGTGTTTGCGTAACACGCTAACAGTGCAGTTTATTGCTGGTGGAATTTTTCTTTGTGTTCCTGACTGTGTCTCTTGTTTCTCTGCAGTGTAACTACTTTGTCCCGGCCACGCTCGTCATCCTCATCTTCGTCTGTTTCCAACAAAAAGCCTACGTCTCCTCCACCAACCTGCCCGTCCTGGCTCTGCTGCTGCTGCTCTACGGGTCAGATACACTCACACAACACAAACACTCTCCAATCCTTTACAGCCAATATCACAGTGTGAAAATACTCAAGTAAAAGTGATTTTACCTAAGTAAAAGTACAGAAGTACTAGCAGCTAAAGTAAAGTTTCTTTGAATATAAAAAGCAAACCTACATAATAAACATTTTTGTGTCTGTCATAAGAGTCTCATGCATGCAAGAACTCAGGAACCTTTTCAGGAACTTTCCTTAGTTTCAGCCCAAAGAACCAGAACCCATTTTGGTACTGAAACTACATGATTTGTCTCTCTGTGAACGTGAACACACTGACTATTGAAAATGCCATTATTAGTAGTTTTTAGGTTCTGTTTCACCTTTCAGTATTGTGTTTTATGATTGGTTTACCTCACTTTAGCTTACTGCCTCTTACTACATGGTCAGTGTATTACCGGCTCCTGCAGTTGCAGTGTCGTGTCTGTCGTGCCTCATGTTCCGTTGTTGTTGTGTGTGGTAAATTAGTGTGCGTCCATTCCATTAAGCAAGTAATTTTCTTATTGAGTTCACTTAATATGTGATATAATTGGTTATTTGTGTTCTTTATTCATTTATAATCATTGTTATTGCTAATGAGTTAGCTAAGTATTACCTATAAGGACCTGATCAGACATTTATAAATGCACCAAATCCACACATAACAGTGTATTAATGATTCAAATAAGTCTCAGTTTAGCTGTATATTGATAAGTTGTGTTTTTAGATTTAAAATAACTTGTGCATGGGTTGGATTTAATAGTTTTAGAAGTTAAATGTAAGTTAATTATGTATGATTAGGGCCATTGTGATGTTCGAGCGCCCTCTGGTAGATAACAATTGACATTACTTTCATTTATGCCCTGAAGTACTAATTGCCTTTTCTTCTGTGCTTTATTGCAGACCACACACATTTATACATATCCACACACACACACACACACACACACACACACACACACACACACATTCAGATTCACACACACATGCTTATTTTGTCATTCAGTAAAAGAGTTGAAAGGTCATCTTCAGTCGACTTATTGACCTTGTGGTGGCTGTAAACCGCTGAACACAAACCTTCAGTTCCTCCACAACACCAACTGAGTCTGACTCTCTCTCCTTGTTGTTTACAGCTGGTCCATCACTCCACTCATGTACCCGGCCTCCTTCTTCTTTAAGATTCCCAGCACAGCGTACGTCGTTCTCACTAGCGCCAACATCCTCATCGGCATCAACGGCAGCATCTCCACCTTCGTCATGGAGCTTTTCGGAAACAACGTGAGTCAAACTGTTAAGGGTCGACGTTAAAGCTGAAAACTTTCAAACCAATTTGGTCCTTTTAAAGAATCGGTGTATTTTTCATGAAAATAATGGCCGTCCATCTACATTTATAAAAATGAGATTTGAATTATGTTGTGTGTGTGTGTGTACTTTTTTTTTTTTTTTCAGGAGATTGGGGGGATCAATGACATCCTAAAAAATGTTCTCCTAATATTCCCTCATTTCTGTCTTGGCCGTGGCCTCATTGACATGGTGAAGAACCAAGCCATGGCAGACGCCCTGGAGAGATTTGGTAAAACACACACACATTCATATACACACACACTAGAAATGTTAAATGTCCCTGTGAAGTGAAGTTTTGACCATTTTGTATCACTGTTTTGATTAACGGGTTCCTATATTGTTTGTAATTCATAATTCATGACAAGATTAATGTTCTGAGCTTGTAATGAGTGAGGCGTTGAGTGATTGTTTGTGTTTGTGTGTATTTTTTTTTTTTTTTTTGNTTTTTTTTTTTTTTTTTAGGTGAGAACCGATTCCGTTCTCCTTTGGAGTGGGACATGGTGGGGAAAAACCTGTTCGCTATGGCGGTGGAGGGTGTGATCTTCTTCATCATCACCGTCCTCATCCAGTACCGCTTCTGCATTAAGCCCAAGTAAGAGAACACACATACCACACACACACACTCACACACACACACCACCAGATATGTAAAGTCTGGCACCTGACCTCTGACCTCAGTGTGGTAGCATTAGCTGTATGACCTTTGACCTTTGCCTCTCTCCAGGCCAGTCAGTAAACTCACCAAGCTGGCACCGGTCGGTGAGGAGGACGAGGACGTGGCCAGAGAGAGACAGAGAATCGTCCATGGCCTCGGACACGGAGACATCCTGGAGCTCCGCCAGCTCACCAAGGTACACACACACACACACACACACATACAGACAGTCGCAGACTGTGAAGACATCTCTTTTAGGCAGCATTGCGTCTGATTTTGTAAATGATGTTTAGGTGTTTAAGAGGAAGCAGAAGCCAGCGGTGGATCGGCTGTGTGTTGGAATTCCTCCTGGAGAGGTGAGACGCATTAAAACGACATTTACATCCTGTAACTTTAAAAAATTTACCAACTGCTATCCTGTATTGAATCAACACAGCACTGACAATACTGCCTGGTATTTATATCATGACAGATGACATTATTACTGCATGTAATCCTCATTTTATTTTATTGGCAGTATGAAGGATGATAAAACATCTGCTGTTCTGATTAAAGTGTTTTTATCGTGTTATGATTCTATGTTTGTTGCTCGCTGTGTTCTCAGTGTTTTGGGCTGCTCGGTGTTAACGGAGCTGGAAAGACGACCACCTTCAAAATGCTGACAGGAGACACGGTGGTTACCAGCGGAGAGGCCTTCCTGGCTGGGAAGAGGTGAGGTCAAAGGCCACAAAGGGCTCATTTTACAATGGAATAAAACAGGATTAAGTCTCCCTCCACCTTCTCTAAATCTTCAGACTTTTCCAAAGATTGAAATGTTGTTCAGTTTGTTTTGCTGCTGTTTCTGAGGACCTGAAGTGAACCTGCAGGAAAATGTGTTGTTTTGTTTCACTCTGGTTTGGCCTGATTAATGCAGCTAAAAAAAAAACAAAAAAAAAAAAAAANAAAAAAAAAAAAAACAGTCTGACAGCTTTAATTCTGTGAACTGTTGTGACAAACAGAAGTTTGTTTACTTGGTACTTTTATTGTGTTTTAGGGAGATCCTCATTAAAGGGCCATACCATTCATTTTCATGTTTGAGCCCAATATGTTCAATTTTCATATATGTATAACGTTACTGACAATCATTTCCCAAAGCATACTACTGGAATGGTGAATTAAAAATGTTTTTCCTACCTTCCAGACCTCCACTGGTTTCAGTGCATTCTGGTATGCTATTAAAATCAACTTGTTGATACCTGAAACGTCCTTGGGATAGGTAATCCATCATCACCAACAAGACGTGTATTCAGGTTATTTTTAGAAGTTACATAATTTTAGCATTTAAGCTCAATAAAAAGCGTGGAGTGAATATATGTCTCCACCGGGGAATATAGTCCCAAAAGAAGACCTGCGTTTATGGAAAAATTTAAAGGACCGTGACTTCATAAGGCTGTGTAACTATTAGCAGGAGAAACATGGATTTTTAAGGTGGGTGTATCACTTGAATATTTGATTTTGAAAGATTAAGAGATTTTGCAAAATATCAAGAAAGCTGGAATACGGTTTTATCTTTTTGGGAATTATTGTCAGTAACATAACATGTATGAAAACTGAATATATTAGACTCAAATGTGCAAAGTCCTTTAAGCTCTCACCAGTAGAATTAAAACACATTCTCCCAGGTTGATGCACAGTAAAGTCTTTCTAAGCTATCAGTATAATTTCTTGAATTATCCTGTGGTTCTCAGCCTGTGGGTTTGGGACCCTATACATAATCACCAAATCATTTGGGGGGATTTGGAAGATGAGAAAGGCTAAATTTACACTACAGGACTTGATACCCAGTTAAGATTTTTTTTTACAGTCTCTCTCTCTCTCTCTCTCTCTCTGTGTTTGTGTGTGTGTGTGTAGCATCCTGAGGGAGATCGATGAGGTCCATCAGAACATGGGTTACTGTCCTCAGTTTGATGCCATCAACGAGCTGCTGACAGGACGGGAGCATCTGGAGCTCTACGCCATCCTGAGAGGAGTTCCTGAGAAAGAAGTCTGCGACGTGAGTGTGAAATTCACCACACACAGCTCAGACAGAGGTCAGGTGAAAGGTCACGGGGTCAAACAGCATTCATGTGATGTTGTATTTTATATTACATTACTTAACTAGAAAAACCCTCTGAGATTAAACATTTGCGACTTACAGCCATCAAACATTAGACACACAAAACTAAATTCATATCATATCATAGTGTTAGAATTATAATCAGATGAAAAATCATCATGATGATGATCTGAGATTTCAGAGTCAGCTGCTGAGAAACACTGAGCCGTGTGAGCATCTTTAAAGGAGACATGTTGCAGCTTTCACTTCTGTCAAGTTGTCAAAACTTGCAGTTGACGCTTACAGAAATGCATCTGATAAGACAAACTCATACGTCCTGAACTGCTTGATAACTTCCTTTTGATTGGTCCTTCATCAACATGTAACACATGAATTTACCTGCCTACACACATGGTGAGACACACCCAACAAGTACGAGGCTAGACAGCCAGCGACTGGCCGGCGTCTGTTTTTATACAGTTTGAGGGTGTCGCCAGCTCAGGCCAGATGCAGTTTGTCAGTCAGAACAGGACTTTGTAGGAGGGAGCCTTAAAGAGACCGGATTTAAAATGACCTGTTATCACTCAGTGTGCACAGTGTTGCTGCAGTAAAGGAGAATAAAGTGGATCAAGGTTTCAAAATAGACCTAAATAAAAAATACCAACATGGAAATCTGGATAATCTCACCTTTAAAAGAAGAGTAAAGCTTCTTTAGTAAAGACAAAAGTAAACATCTGTTTACATCAGATGTTTATTTAACTGTTGAAGTTTATGATTGACAGGTGGCAGAATGGGGCATCAGGAAGTTGAGTCTGGTGAAGTACGCAGACAAAGCAGCAGGGAGCTACAGCGGAGGAAATATGAGAAAACTGTCCACCGCCATGGCTCTAATCGGAGCTCCACCCGTTGTCTTTCTGGTAACACACACACACTAAATCTTCTTTGATTTTTCCTTGCTCCTCATGTGACTCAGAAACCAATCAAGACGTCCCAAAGCTCTTATTTCTGCTCTAAGGAGCAAGGATGTTTCATCAGGAAGACTTGAGCAAGGAAACGAAAGTTAAAGTCTGATGGTCACGTCCCTTCACTGGAAATCTAAGTGGTTGGGTCTAAAATGCAAGGAAAAGACACAAGTGAGGGAAGCGTGAAAGTGAACAAGGGCTTTGGAACGCACTTTATGTCTTCTCAAAACTATCAATATTTTCACGACATATTGCCTGAACAGTCAGCAGTAAGTCGTGTCTATAAATTTAAAGCTAGTATTAAAACTAAACAGTGAATTAAAGTGATGCTGTCATGAGCTTTTCAGGAGCATGTAAGAGCCAAAACTAAACCAGAGCAGAGTTACACAACTGTTCTCTAGGGGGATTTGGAGGAGGATTGGATGGAGGGTTTTGCAATGAAGGCCAGATTAAAATGAACTAAATCAGCTGTTTGGTTTCTCAGAGAGACATGGGGAGGGCATTGATGGGAGGAATGGGTAAAGCAATATTTACAGGTATCAGAACTTTCTCTGAAGAGGTGGAGAGAAGAAGCTGAGAGAAGGAAGGTGGAGCTGATGTAAAGCAGCAGCTTCAGGGGAAAAGCGTGTCGAGCTTTAACGACTCAGCAGTCATTTTTGAGTGTGAGGCGGCAGCAGGGAGCGAGCAGGCGGGGAGGAACATGCTGTGCCTCCTCCTGCTAATGACCTTCACCGTGTGCTTCCTGCTCCACCTGTGGGCAAACCTGAACTTGGCCGTGCTCTTCGTTACAGGACGAGCCGACCACTGGCATGGACCCCAAAGCTCGGAGAGCACTCTGGAACTGCATCCACAGCGTCATCAAGGAGGGACGCTCCGTGGTGCTGACCTCACACAGGTAATGCAAACACCTACCCAAACCCAAAAAACGACCTCACACCACTGGATTTTTGTGTCCTCCATGTTTGTGTCCTCCATGTTTGTGTCTCTACCACTGACCGTGTTTGTTTTTGGCCGCAGTATGGAGGAATGTGAGGCTCTGTGCACCAGAATGGCCATCATGGTTAACGGCAGGTTCCGTTGCCTCGGGAGCGTCCAGCACTTGAAGAACAGGTCAGAAGACAAACGCACCCTACCGCATGATCAACTTTAACAGCAAAAACACGCAAAGGGTCTAAACTCTGAGCTCATTGTTAATTCCACTTTAGGTTTGGAGACGGTTACACGATCATCCTGAGGGTGGCAGGTCCAGATCCGGATCTGGTCCCCGTGATGAAGTTCATAGAGAGCGAGCTGACCGGCAGCACGCTGAAGGAGAAACACCGAAACATGCTGCAGTACCAGCTGCCCTCCTCCCTCACCTCCCTCACCCACATCTTCTCCATCCTGGCTAAGAACAAAGAGATGCTGAAGATTGAGGACTATTCTGTCACCCAGACCACCCTGGACCAGGTACGCCAATAAAACATACTCCAGTATCCACAGTGAAAGTACTGATCAGTAAAACTCATTAAAGTCTAAAAGTAAATCTGTTACCAGGTTAAACCATGAAGGAGTATAATTTTAATTTAAGCAATTCTTAAAGAAATACAGAATGAATGTTAAAGGACCATACCAACGATTTTGCATGTTTGAGCCTAATATATTCCATTTTCATACATGTTACATTACTGACAATTTCCCAAAGGATAAAATCTCTTAATCTTTCAAAATCAAATATTTACTGTAAGTGATACACCCACCTTAAAAATCCATGTTTCTCCTGTTAATAGTTACACAGCCTTATGAAGTCACNGATACACCCACCTTAAAAATCCATGTTTCTCCTGTTAATAGTTACACAGCCTTATGAAGTCACAGTTGTTTAAATATTTTGATAAACAGCAGGTCTTCTTTTGGGACTATATTCCCTGGTGGAGTCATACATTCACTCCACGCTTTTTATTGCGCTTAAATGCTAAAATTCTGAAACTTTGAAAAAAACCTGAATATATGTGTTTTTCACGATAATGGATTACTGATCCCAGGATGGGCAACTTTGATGAGGATGGAGGCCAATAAAATTTCATTCTCACAGTCAAAGGGCCACACATCATCTCTCTCTCTCTCTCTCTCTCTCTCTCTCTCTCTCTCTCTATTGGAGAGGATGGTAGTAAATACAGCATCAGTAATGACCGAGCGCCCTCTACTGATGGGTGGTGGTAATAACAAGGGAAAACACCTTTTATAATTTTCATTTTTATTAATTAAGAAGTTATCTAGGGCCTGATAGATTAAAGGTATCTGGCCCACGGGCTGCCAGTTGCCCATCCCTGACCTATCCCAAGAATGTCTGAAGTATCAACAAGTTGATTTTAATAGCGTACCAGAATGAACTGAAACCAGTGGAGGTCTGGAAGGTAGGAAAAACATCTTTAATTCACCGTTCCAGTAGTATGCTTTGGGAAATGATTGTCCGTAATGTTTTGTGTATGAAAATTGAATATATTAGGCTCAAACATGCAAATTTTTTATGTTGCCTGCAGAATGTTAGCATGCTGTTAGCATTAAGCTCAAAGTGCAGTTGAGGGGTCATTCCTTTTGTTCCCCAGCTCTATATACTGTAGCACAATAGATCATATAATGGGTTAGGGTTATTCTGTTAACACACACTTAATGTGTTGAACTGAGGAACATAGGACCCTGGGAACGTAGATACACTCCCCAGTTGAGGTGAGAGGTCATGAACTGACTTTGCGGTGCTTAGATGCAGCAAAGTCATCGGGACTTATCCTCAGGAGACCATAAATGCCTGAACCAAATTTCATGACCATCCATCAGAAACTGAATCAGACATTTTTCTCTGGACCAAAGTGCTGAACAGACGCTGATAATGAGGCAAAAAAAAAAAAAAACNAAAAAAAAAAAAAAAGTCCCATCACTTCCATCTTTACATTTGGTTGAAAGAAGTCAGACAGGAAGTGAAGTGTTCTCTGAATGGTTCAGTGGGCTCAGATTTGTAAACTAAGACATAATTTTTCCTCTTTTCTGTTACAGGTGTTTGTGAACTTTGCCAAGGATCAGAGTGATGATTATCACTCTAAAGACAACTCAGTGAGACGGAAAGAAGTCTCCGTCGACATTCCCATGCTCAGCTCCAGTCCGGCGGCAGCAGAGGCAGAGGACAAACTAAAAGAGTCTCTGATGTGACCAGGAAGCTTCAGCCTGGACTGAAGGAGGAGGAGGAGGAGGAGCTTCCTCCCTGCCTTCTCCCTGTATTGTTTTAACACTGTTTTTAATTCTTCGGTCAGTGGAGTTGACCTGCTGCCATTGAAACACTGACGGATGCTCGATGCCAGTCAATGCAAGTAATTTTTCCTCTGGAGGTGCTGCGATGCAAGGCCGGGCCGCCCCTCGCCCACCGCCAAACGAGACTGAGTGTTAAAAACTTGAATAACTGCCATGAGTTTGTTTCAGCCCCACAGCACCGCTCACCGTGGCGCTGCAGTGGAGCTGCAACGTATTTTGTTGTATTTCCTGTAATTCCGACTGTTTTCCTGCCAATGATCAGAACAATTCAGGGTCTGTCTGTCATTCCGTCATTTGACTCAGAGCAGAATTACATGAAGAATCAATATCATTTCAGTGGCCGAGGGCTAAACTGCACAAATGTGATTTAAAAAAAAAAAGTTTGATTCCATTTTTATTGTGTAAAAGTTTTATTTATATGTGTAGCTGATACCACAAAGGTGTAATTTGTTGTATTATTTTTGGCAGAATCCATGTGACATTACAGTTTCCAAATGTTTTCTGCCTGTTTAACACTCCAATCAAAATGCTCTAAGCACCCTATGCAAAGTGCTGCACAAGCTGGGAGAGAAATGGAAGCTTAGATTGATTTTATAGCTTTTTTTTTTTTTTTTTTTNGTTTTTTTTTTTTTTTTTTTAAGAAAAGACTAAGAAAAAAAGTCTGATTTGTTTGGGTGTGAAGTCCACGTTCTCACAGTTCTGCAGTAAATACCTCATCACATCCCTTTGGCCTGACGGAGAGAGAGACCCTCTGCCTTTCACCACACACTACAGTGTTTTCACCACCTTCACCACTGAAATCCACTGAACAGTTTCATAAATGTTTAATATTAATCAAGTTTATCTTTTAAAAACGGTGTAATCAGAGTTTTCGTGCTCAGCTACAATTTTGTTGAAGCTAAACATGACCAAACCCAACACGGCTGTAAACCTTCACGGGCGTTTGAGCCGAGTTCCTTCCACATTCCAAGCACTTTATCGGTGGTGTCGATTGGATCAGTTTCTTTTGCACTGAAATCTCCACAGATAATGTCTAGAATTGTTTAATTTTCTCTCTGATTGATGAGCTGATCCTACAGAGAAAAAAGTTCTTAATTTAATAGTTGTTTACGTTTTGTTTTTTTTTGTTTTTTTTTAAAAATATGACTGGAAAAGGCTGATGGAAAGAACTGTTACCTGCCCTCAACACAATAAACTGAAACAAATCAACTGTCTCTTCTGCTTCCTGAAATCCTCACAATTTATCTCTGTTTCATATATATAGTTTACATTTTAACACAAATTCTTATAAAAAAAAAAAAAAGGCTCTTAAGTCCTAATCTTTCATTTTTCTTTCACCATGTAAAAGATCAGAATACCGTAAATGTTCTATTAGTGGCCTTTATTTACCTCAACTAGAGAGAACTTGGCTAATATAGGAGACAGGCTTTTATAAGAGACAGGCCTTTATTTCTAATTTTGCCGATGGACAAACCCGTAACTGCACAAAAAACACACAAGGAGAAGACGTCAGTGTGAACACACCTGGAAGCTTTAAGAAAGGCGCATTTTCATCAACTTTTCCCGGCGGGCATGTTGACGGCTTTGTTTCATGTTGAGCCGGTCGTGTCTTCTGGCTGGAGGGACGACGGCTGGAGAGGTTTTTAAGTGGTTTGCTGTCATCTGGTGGCAGCAGCAGATTACACTCATAG
Source organism: Lucifuga dentata (assembly GCA_014773175.1). Taxonomy (NCBI): domain Eukaryota; kingdom Metazoa; phylum Chordata; class Actinopteri; order Ophidiiformes; family Bythitidae; genus Lucifuga; species Lucifuga dentata. The sequence continues at coordinate 62,987 of VXCM01005321.1, forward strand.
TTTCCTGGGTCAGTAAAACGCATACAGCAAACTCACCTTTATATGAGACCGGTCTTATTTTGTCCTGCTGACTCCGCCCCTGGCTATTATTAGATACCGGCTATTATTTGAATACCAGCTTTTAACAGAATTTACAGTAGTCGCCCCCATACTGTTCTCTTCCTGTGGTTATCATGTTCATTAAAACTCATTCAAAATGTCTGACTGATGCCGGCTTTTGAGGCTGACACTAATATTCAAATTTTACAGTCTGAACAAAAAACAATAATAGTTTATCAGCTACATGAGTTTTTTTTTTTTTTTTTTTTTTTTTTTTTTTTTTTTTTTACAAATACTTTTCATAAACAAGCTGTTTTTGACAGAGATCCTGTCGTTTTATTGTGAAAGAGTGGTGACCACTGGGTCACATCCCAATCAAGATCACGTGGGTCAGACACAACTTCTAATTATCTTATTATGATTCCAAAGCAATGTCAAAACCCCCCAAAAAATAAGTCAAATTTTGCTTTTGATCCACACATTAAAACGCTCCAACAAGCTGAAACTTCTTCATCCTGACGTGCTGCTTGGAGTTCACTCAGTGACCTGCTGACATCATGAGCCAACAGATGGAGAACCTCACAGTGTGTGGCAACAATTGGAGAGAGAGAGAGAGAGAGAGAGAGAGAGAGAGAGAGAGAGAGAGAGAGAGAGAGCTTTAGGATACATATATATAAAAATTCTGGTTATTATTCTGAACATATGAACAGATGTGGGTACTAGCATGTTCCATTTACTCCGTTACATTTACTTAAATAACTTTTTTTTCACAAAATTGTACTTTACTGAGTAGTTTTAATGCAGGATATTTTTAACTCATACTTGAGTATATTTATGAAGAAAAATATACTTTAACTCTGTTATATTTGGTCACACTTTTTGTGTTACTTTTGATTTCACCCATTTAAAGTTCAGTGCACGTTCAGTTTTGTTGTCAGACATTACACCAGGGATCCCCATATGGTGGTCCACAAGTCCTACCTGTCAGGCCCTAAGATGACTTCTCCCAAAAAACATAAAATAATTTAAATTTTTTGTTGTTGGTGTTATTACCATCACCCATCAGCAGAGGGCGCTGGCTCATTATGATGTTGTATTTAGGCAAGTTGACATAATTTGGCCCTTGAGGAAAACTTTGACCCTGATATAATTCAGTGTGCTGCATTCAGTTACTCTGATCATTCTATGTAAAAAGCTAAATCCAAAAGCTTCCTTCCTGTAGCTCTCATATTGTATTATTGTAGCTGAATTCAGCAAATTTAATTTTATTCATGTATATTTTTATAGCCTTTGAGTATTTTATTAAAAAAAAATTTTTTTTTAAGTGTTTATTATCAAAAGACATGAAAATACACCAGATTTTTCAGAACAGGCCAGTCTCATTCAAAATTGTGGATAAATTGGTGACACTCTGGCAGCCATCAAACCTTTAACCTGTTGATAAAGTTTAAAAAAAAAAAAAAAGTTTAAAGTTTAGTCAGGATGAAGAGTTTGAGTTGAACTCTATCATGCTGTCATGTGTGTGTGTTTCCTGTAGTGATCCAGCAGGTGTGGAGCCTCAGTGTGATGCAGGAGGAGGAAGGAGAGCAGCTTCACCATCTGGAGGCTGATATCACCAAGGTCCCTTTCACTATCATCACTGTGAAAAGTGAAGATGATGAAGACAAAGTTCAGTTTTCACAGCTTCATCACAGCCAAACTGAAGACAACAGAGAGGCAGAGCCTCCAGCAAGTAGCTCAACTCAGCAGACTGAAACAGGAGCTCATGTAGAGGACTGTGGAGGACCAGGACCATCCAGGAACTTAGATCCAGNCTGAAACAGGAGCTCATGTAGAGGACTGTGGAGGACCAGGACCATCCAGGAACTTAGATCCAGGTAATGATTTACAACCATCATGTGATGGGTCTCACACAGGAGAGAATCGACTGAGGTGTTCAGTTTGTGGTAAAATATTTAATCATTCTGGACATCTGAAGACACACATGAGAATCCACACAGGAGAGAAACCGTTTAGTTGTTCAGTGTGGCAAAGCATTCAGACACGGAAATAATTTGAAAATCCACGTCACTCCACTCCGAGGAGTAAGAACTCAGAGTTTAAGGTCAAAGATTTAATCAGCATCACAGGTTAAAAATTACATGTAGAGAGCAGCAGCAAGAAGTAAAGCTGCAAACCTGCAGAAAGATTTTAAGTTTTTATTTTTTATTGTTGAAACCAGACTCTTCTTGTGATCAGTTTGTTTTTAATCTCAGATATTCTAATCATTATTTTTTTCTCGTAAATATGTAACCAGCAAAAGTTATTTTCACTGTGGACTGTTTCCTGTTTTTATTTACAATAATTTTCCAAATTTTTGATGATATTTTTGTATATAAAATTGATGTAAATGAATAAAAGTTCACAAATGTTCTGTAGCTTGTGGTTTTTTCTGTAATATTTTAATTTCTGGTCGTTTTCATTTATTGACACATTTCCACTATCATCACTGTTGTTTCCTTCTCGTTGGTAAGATAAGTCAATACAATGCTGACAGACAATGCCACCATTATTTAAACTGGATTTGCAAAACAGGAAGTTGTTTTAAGGTAAGTGAAGGTCTTCCAGGTCAAACAGCATGCTCTGTTTCAGCTTCACATCACTCCCTGGTAAAGTTAGTGTTTAACTATCAACATTAACTACACAAGCAAGTATGCAAACAGTTCTGCTGAGGACACACATACAGGCGTATACGTGGTTTCCACAACACTTCCTTCATGGCACAAGTGTGAATAAACCTAACCTCACACTTGTAGTTAACCTCTTGCAGGTTTTCCACGATGAAGACGAGTCGGATGAAATATGTTCAGATTCTCAGACAGCACGTTTAAAGGCCATGCGTATGTAAGGTAGAAGTCTAAGCAGACCACTAGGTGGTGCTATTACACCAGTTATTCTGTTATTCAATGCATTTTGCTGGATTTGTTTTATATTGTCACCATAGTTTTTCCAGTTTCCCTATGTGAGGCACCATTTTTTGTTACTTTGTTGTTTATAATTATTAAAAAAGCTGTTGAAGTGGAATCTGTGTCCGGCTCATCCTTCAAAGTAAATGTGTTTCTGCCACCATCGACAGAACTCGAAGCTTACACATGTAAGAAAAATTTCATGCATGCTAATGCTAAGGTCAATTAGCTCAGTAACTTCCCTTAATCAGCATTAACTCATGCATTTTTCAGTAGCTAGCAAAACTGCAACCCATTAACAAGTGAAAGCATATTATTTTACGTAGATGTCAGCAAAGCTAGTGACTATATGAATAATTAACAAGATAAAGCAGTGCTGCCAACTTTTTTGGAATACTCTGGAGTGAGATTTTTTATTTATTTATTTTTTTTGGGGGGGTNCTTAAGTCATTTCAATATGACAGTCCACATCATAAATAGCAGTTCATCTCTTTATAAATGAACATTAACAGGAATATTGTTACAGGCATTTAAATCAATCAGCATGCGGATCCAGTAATCAGGGTTCAGAAAGTTAATTTAAAAATGTAATCCAGTACTAATTACCTGTTAAAAAATGTAATCAG
>VXCM01005322.1:0-36835 GCA_014773175.1 Lucifuga dentata
GTGTGTGTGTGTGTGTGTGTGTGTGTGTGTGTGTGTGTGTGTGTGTGTGTCAAACTTGATATGGCTCTAAGCTGAACCAACACTGTCTACAAATAAAAATGATTAGTTTCATAAAGTTATTATTTATAGCATGACATCCGTATATATATTTACTTTTTTCTTAAATGCAGCAATATAGCTATAATATTTACAAAGACTACAAATTCATTCTTTTGCTCACATGGTTTAAATCATTTTGCAAATTATAAATGGCATTATTTAAGTGAGTCACATGTTGCTGTTTCTATATTGAGGGAAATGTTAGTTTTACACAGAATATTGACTACAATACACAAATGTGTAGTTATATGATACGTTAAAGTGGGCGCACAGCATAAACTATAACACGTATTTTCTACTATGGGCACAAAAATAATATTGACAACAAAAAGAGTTTAATCAGCTTATACAGTAAGATAACATAACATTCATGCATTTCAGTCAATCTGTGTCTGATACTTCTTATTACTCTAACAATGTAATAAAGTTGAAACCCCATAATAAAGTTGTGACACCATGAGGTTAGAAAAACTCTCATCAATGAAACATTCATGGTAAAATGCATACATAGCAAAGTGTGCTATACATCAGATTTGTAATTCCAGCAGNTGAAACATTCATGGTAAAATGCATACATAGCAAAGTGTGCTATACATCAGATTTGTAATTCCAGCAGTCAACACATTAATTTTCATGCTAAGAGCTGCATGAAGGACTACCAGCCATTTTGCATGTTTGAGCCTAATATATTCAATTTTCATACATGTTACATTACTGACAATCATTTCTCAAAATTTCCTGATATTTTGCAAAATCATCAAATTATTTGAATCATTACTTAAAGGACCACACCACCCATTTTGCCTAATATATTCAATTTTCATACATTCTATATTACTGACAATCATTTCCCAAAACATAAAACCATATTTCAGTTTTCCTGACANTTCATACATTCTATATTACTGACAATCATTTCCCAAAACATAAAACCATATTTCAGTTTTCCTGACATTTCGCAAAATCTTTTTATCTTTCAAAATCAAATATTCAAGTGACACACCCACCTTAACAATCCATGTTTTGCCTACTAATAGTTACGCAGCCTTATGAAGTCACGATCATTTAAATTTTTCCATAAATGCAGGTCTTCTTTTGGGACTATATTNCAGCCTTATGAAGTCACGATCATTTAAATTTTTCCATAAATGCAGGTCTTCTTTTGGGACTATATTACCCAGTGGAGACATACATTCACTCTGTGCTTTTTATTGCACTTAAACTCTAAAATTGCACAACTTCTAAAAAAAAAAACCTCAATATTTGTTGTGTTCATAGTGATGGATTACCTGTCCAAGAACATTCAAGTATCAACAAGTTCATTTTAATAGCGTACCAGAATGAACTGAAAACGATGGCGGTCTGGAAGGTAAGAAAAAAGAAATTCACCATTTCAGTGCTTTGAGAAATGACTGTCAGTAACATTACATGTATGAAAATTGAATATATTATGCTCAAACATTCAAAATGGCCGGTATGGTCCTTTAAGAGATCAGGCCAATAGTTTGCATTGTGAAATCTTAAGGACATTTCACTTCCTTGGAGTAAGTTCATGCTCCTGCTCTTCCTCCACACTCACAGTGGGAAGTGAAGGCCTCCCCTTCTGCCCGCTGTAGGATTGCGTGCTGCGGCGCCAGGCTGCCTCAAGAAGATCCTCAGTCAGAACAGCCTCCATCACAGCACCCAAAGAATGTCTGATCTTACTGCACAAGTCTGGGCAGCTGAACACATACAGGATGGGGTTGAAGACGCTGTTAAGGAAGGTGACGCTTGCTGCAGCTGGCAAGACATGAGCTGTGACTCCCTGTAAGGGAGACGTATGGGAGACAAGGGCTTCCAAGGTACTGAGGAAGTGGTACGGAGCCCAGCAGAATATAAAACACACCACCACAGCTACAACAAGCCGGACAAAGCAAAAAGGGCGGCGCCAGCCTCGGCGTTTCAGTCTGACAGTCACGATGACATAGCTGATGATGATAATCATCAGGGGGATCAGGAAGGCTAAAAAGAGCTTCATCAGGGCTAGGGATTCTTGGCGCCTCTCACACAGAGATGGAAGGTCAAATTGTCCAGCAGGGAGGAATTGAGCATAATTGTAGTAACACATAATCCTCCCACTGCATTGGGGAATGGTGTCCCGGAATAAGCAGAAAGGGATGGTGCAGAGCAGCGCCAACACCCAAATCAGCCCACATATCTTCCTCGCTGTGTGGATGTTCCTGTGGTTCTGGGCCCAGACGGGCGTCATCACAATCAGGCAGCGGTCCAGCGAAATGGCCGCCAGCAGGAAGCCACTGACAAACATGTTGAGAAAGAAGATGGAGGAGTGGAAGTGGCAGAATGTGGTGCCCAGGGTCCAGGTGTTGCCTCGGGCCATGAAGAGGGTGAAGAAAGGCAGGGAGGCTGTGGCTAGGAGGTCAGACACTGAAAGGTTGATAATCCAAATGCTGATGACAGAGCGGCGAACATGGAAACCCAAACTCCCAGGATAAGGAAGTTCTCCAGGATGCCAGCTGAAGAGACCAAACCATGGAGGACAACATAAAAGACACCCAAGGGACTCATCCTGGCTGTGGTGTTTGATGGATCGCTGCTGATATTCATCATTTTCTGGATGAGAGGACAGTAAGTGGAGTCGGCCATGTTCGGGAAGAAGTCCCCAGACCTACAGGAGATAACAGATGTGAAATTACATCACTGTTTTAAAGAAGCTTCCACTGAGTTTAAAATTTAACTCTCTTGTTTTCATCTATTGAATTTTGGCTATTTTATTTGTATGATCATTGGCAAATAACTGGAAAATGACTTCAATGTGTCACACATCCAAGTCAACTTTTTACTCATTATACAGTATGTACAGTGCACTCCTCACAATTTTTATGACTGATCATTATATTTTATGCATAAAAATCACACTATTATCATAGCTTAATCTTTTATAATCTAATAAACTGGATAATTTTCAGACCAACATGATTATATATAGCTATACAGAGTTAATATGAACATGGATGTTAACACTGAATATACATAAAGCTTCTGGATGCAAATTATCTCTGCATGTTTAAGACCAGAGTGCAAAATAAAGAACACAATAAGCCGTTTGACTGGCAATATATTGCCCAACATGAATTTATACTCATGTACCTTCCTTAAACTATATAATTGCAAACTCCTTAGCTTTGAAAGCAGCTCAACTGTTAAGCTGTTTATTAGCCCCGAAAGAGGAATCTGTGTTTGCAGCATTTGCAGGCTTGTCTTGATTATCTTTGTGCCACATCCTCTCTGCAATGCTGTGACTGTGTAGCTGTGCCAACACTCAGAAAAACATACAAACATATTCCTAATACTCAATAATCGGTTTCTCATGCAGAAATAATTTCAAAGGCTCACATTATTCCCACAATTTGACAGTTATGAATAATTAATAAACTATGACCTAGCTATAAATGGATGTAAAGTTAAAANCCACAATTTGACAGTTATGAATAATTAATAAACTATGACCTAGCTATAAATGGATGTAAAGTTAAAATCCACTTTTGTAGAAAAAATAATTGAGACGCACTGATCTGCCAGTTGTGAGAATTACTGATGAAAACTGTAAAAGCAGAGATGCAAAGATCCTAAAACATCTTAATTTATATTATCTCTAAAATCTTCTTTAATTTAAACATGAAAAAAAACTACTAAAAGTCTACATTCTCAATTCAAACTCATTTTTTATCTCCAAAATATTCTAGCCACAAGCGAGTCTGGTATAAATGAGTGGAATTTCCCTTTAATAGGATTTTTTCTTTTTCAAATGGCCACAATTGTAAACCCAGTTATGCAAAAACAGCACTTACCTGTTTGTTCCTGGACAGTCTGATGAAATGATGAGATGTCGTGGTCTTACGCAGCACAGTCATCACATGGCACTTTACACACAGGCGAATACACACACACATTAATGGGAAGTCACAAAACCTCAAAAGGAACCAAAAATAATTTTCTCATGAGAGAATATGCAGCTTTAATGCCTCATACTCGCTAAAATTGCATGAATTGCATTAGTCTTTGCTTCATAAATAAGGTTTTTTCTGCTGGTTTCTGAAAAGCCACCCTTAGTGACGAATTGATGCTTTTAATGAATAGAAAATTTGTTATGCTTAATATTGATTTCAATTTGAGTAGGTGTGATGGGAATAACAGCTGTAAGCAGTTGTGCGAACTGCAAGCGGTGGTCACACGCGGTGTCCACAAGAGAGATAATAGAAGAGAGAGACTATTATCACACTAACTGTGAGAGTTCGTAAAAGCGAGAAAGCCGGCATCAGAGTGTGAGCGTGTTTCAGTGTTTGGGGAAGTGAGTGAGTGTGCGCATTTGTGTCAACTGTTTGTGTTCTTTGTGTTTGTGTTAATCATGAGGAAAACTCAGAGCAAATCTGATACAACTCAGGACTCAGAAATCAGACTGAGTTCACCAAATTACAATTTTATGAAGAAAAACTATGGGGAAAATTCTGTTAAACAATGTCTTCAGTGTGGAAGATCGGGAAGAAATAAGAGTTAAAACGCAAGAGACTGCATACTGGCAGAAGGCCATTGTTGAATAAAGCGCTACAGAAATAAGAGAAATAAGAGAACAAACAGAAAAATACAGAAAAACCACAAAAATAATGTATGTGTGTGAGTACCNAGAGAAATAAGAGAACAAACAGAAAAATACAGAAAAACCACAAAAATAATGTATGTGTGTGAGTACCAGTACTGGTGTGTATTGTGAATGCATGAGCGCATCAGCAGTGTGGGTATTCTGTTTTGTGTATTGTGTGTGTGCCCTCTATTGAGGCTATTTTATGTTGTGTATTGCATATGCTGTGTGGTGAACGACTTAATCATTGTTGATCATTGTCTTAACGTGTTTTGCACACTTTAATTTTCTTTTGTGGTCTGTTCATCATGCATAGCCTGATTGTGTGCTTAGAACATTTGTAGCTGTGAAACTCAGCTGACTACAGTGTAATTGTCAGTGAAGTTCCCTATGTGTTTCCCCTGTGTGTTATTATTGTGTGTTGTGTAAGATACGAGAGCAGTTACGGGTTAGTTTAAGTTCAACGTAGAAATACGTGAGTTGTATGTGGTGAAAAAGTTTGGAGAAAAAGGTGATTCAATAAGTGCCATTGTNTGTGAAACTCAGCTGACTACAGTGTAATTGTCAGTGAAGTTCCCTATGTGTTTCCCCTGTGTGTTACTATTGTGTGTTGTGTAAGATACGAGAGCAGTTATGGGTTAGTTTAAGTTCAACGTAGAAATACGAGAGTTGTATGTGGTGAAAAAGTTTGGAGAAAAAGGTGATTCAATAAGTGCCATTGTGAATATCTGTTAGAGGGATTGTTTCCAGAGACAGGGATATTTGACGTCACGTTTAAAGAAAATTAACGTAGTGATAGGAATAATATGGCGTCTCGGTAGAGACAGGAGCAGAGCTGTCTATAATAAGGTCAGGGTCACTTTCTATGGTCCCCACATCCAATAAATCTGTGACTGTAACGTCTGCAAATGGTGGTGTGCGTACTGAGTTTTTGCAGAACCTTCAACTGTAAAATATTGTGATTGAGCATCAGTTTTTGATTTCTGACAGGTGCCCTGTAAATTTGTTAGGAAAAGATCTTTTATATCTATTGACAGTGGACATTGAATGTACATGTGTAAAGGGTGTGAGAGTAGAAATTATTAATCGCATGTGGCTACATGTAGATACAGGAGCAGTTCACTCTAGGATTTGACTTCTGATTGTGATAAGTAATTCTTTTGCAGATTCTGTGCCTGAGAGTTTTCATTGTACTATATAGAGATTCTGAGTTTCAGGATAAAAATGCAGCCATTCATGGAGACATGGAGACAGACAGCTGCATGAACAGAATTAATCATGGCTATCTTCTGATAAAGCAATAGTCATTTTGATATTAAACATCCTNGCCTTGGGTGACTTTGATGATGATTCTGCTGCAGCCGCGGTGAAGTTGACAAGCAGCAGTGTGTGTCATGGGGACGAGAGAGAGATTCTGTGCCACACATTTCTCTAAACAAACCAGCTGGTAAGGAGTGGAAAGAGCTGGGACCTTGGCTGAAACCTAAACAAATGCCTCCTAACTAACACAGTGTTTAGTGATCCCACAGTCAGAGCTTTCATTTGATTATGTCCTAAAAAAGTTGTGGGCTACTAGTAAGTTTGATTTTGGTCTGATAAAAGGCATTACTCCTGTAAAAGTAACAGCAAAGTTGACCTACAGGCCCAAATAACTGAGTGCTGGAGCTCAGGCGAGATAACCCTAGTGATTGATTCATTTCTAAAATCTGGTGCAATAATTCCATAGTACTGGACTGTTTGTTGCAGCGGTGTAAAGGAATTTGTCTATCTGGAGAGCTCCAGAAGGGAGCTATTTGGTGCAGTATTTTGATGATTTGATGTTGTGTTCTCCTACAAAAGAGAAAAGACGTGTGGAAAAAAAAAAAATACAGTGTCACTGTTGAATCTTCTTAGCTGGAAATGACCATAAAGTTTCACAACATAAGATGCAATTGTGCTCTCAGAGAGTTAAATACCTGGGTTACGTCATCATGCCCACAGGCCGTATGCTGGGCAGTGAAAGAGTTTTAGCTGTACAGAACGCGCCAAACCCTCAAACAAAACCCATGATGTCATTTCTGGGTCTTTTTGGCTATTGCAGACCCTGGATATGTGACTTTGCTTCACTATCACAATCGTTATATGACATCACACACGGACATAAGAATTTGAAAATGACTGACTACGTGACTTGGACTGCTGAAGCAGACAAGGCCTTCATAGACTTAAAGAGCGCTCTGACAAAACGCACCATGCCTAGGCTTACCAAATCACAATAAAGTCTTTGATTTGTTTGTAAATAAGAGAATTGGTTTTATGTAAGCAGTTCTGACACAAAAACATGGGGATTAATATATAGAATATATAGACCAGTGATTACTATTCTAAAAGACTGTCTGGCACAGAGAGCCATGGTTCCCTGTCTGCGAGCTGTAGCAGCCACAACAGCAGCAGTCATCTTATCTTCACATGACATTGTAAATATACCTATGACTGTACATGTTCCACATGCTGTACATGCGTTAATGCTGCAAGCAAAACTGGCTCATCTGACTCCTGCGCATTACGCTTATCTACATTGGCAGAATGTTTTGAATGTTTCATTAAACTTAGGACATGTTACACTTAAAAGATGCACTGTCCTAAACCCTGCTACTCTCTGTTGCCCACAGATGATGATGGAGAGCCTCACTCCTGTCAAACACTCATGCAAGAGGCACAAACACTACATGATGATTTGTATGATGAGCCTATTACTAACGCTGATCTTGAGTTGTTTGTAGACGGATTCGCGTTCCGTGATGACATGGGACAGCTGAGAGCAGCCTCCGCAGTTTGCACACAGCATGGCACAATGGAAGCGGCGCCTTAACGCGTGTGTGTGTCCTGGTAGAAGGTCAGACTGTAAACATCTATTCTACACGGATTCAAAGTATGCTTTTTCCGTTGCACGATTATCACGCACTGTGGGCTAACAGAGGTTTTTGACAGCAGACGGTAAGCCAATACAAAACAAAGATTTGGTTCTAAATTTGTTAAAAGCTTTACTATTACCAAAAGCTATTGCTGTGTGTAAATGAGCTGCTCATACTTCTGGTTCTGATCTGCCCAGAGAACACATGCACAGACTCTACTGCAAAAGCCACTGTCTTATCAGAGGCCTCTCTGTTTTGCAGTTCAGCCTGGGCACAATGCTAATTTCTTTCACCTTAGAGATATGAAAGGTTATTCAAATTTGTGCTTCTATACATACAGAAACAAATGCAAGAGAATTAAATGTGTTTTGTCTGATTTATTTACAGGACCAAATGATTTGCCTATTTTGCCTGATTCCTTTCTTTAAGTTTAAGTTGATGCAGGTTTTCAAAAGGGGAGGATGATAGATTAGATAAATAAAATGTGGTTTTCCCTGAGATACATGGTACATGGTGCATGCATAGGAGTTTTGTCTTTACAGTGATCCCTAAATATCAAGGTTTTGCATAGTGCTTCCCAGCAATCACACCGTTTCGTTACAATAATACAAATAAATAGCTAAGAGAAAAATAAACAATATACAATGTGAATATATTATCTAGAATGGACAATAGAAATATTTGTTTTTGCAAATTGCCTCTTTTTATAGGTTGACTTATTGAAAATATTTGGATAAAACACAATCTGTGAGAATAATGATGTTCATGTAGCAGACTAACATGAGTTAAGAGCTGAATACTTTCTGAGACTAAGAACAAAAACACATTTTTTGCCAAAAGCATGATGTTAAAGTTATGTTAAACACCTAGTTTCATGTCAGTAGTGTTGTATATATGTTATATTGGTGGTTCAGATGAGTGACATACTAAGCTTACTTTGTGCAGTTTTTACTTCAAATGTAAAAACAATGAATACATACAAATCTTTGGACTGATTGCTGTTAACTAATGTAATATAAAATGTAATGTGTTATGTGCTGCTGGTATTATGAGTCAAGTATAGTATATAATTGTTGATTTGTTTGTGGGTGAACAGTCTGTCCCTGACATTAATGTACATGTGAGCAGGCCTAATGCACCATGCTGTACAGGCAGACCTATGAGATTACCACATTTTTCCATATGTGGGNGAGCAGGCCTAATGCACCATGCTGTACAGGCAGACCTATGAGATTACCACATTTTTCCATATGTGGGGAAAGACATGACATTAATGAACCATGCTGTCATACTGTGTTCAATTGCAAAAGACTGTCAAGTATTTGTATTCCAGTGTGTGGCCCCCAGGACAAGAGACAATCCACAAACTGGTTCCAGGCACATGGATTCTGGTTTTAAGATCATCAGAGGAAGCACTGACATACACCACAGTGGACTGGGCCACATCAGGTGCTTCTGGCCACCCACAGCTGTCAAGGTTGCAGGGAGAGGGTTTTGGGTGCATGTGTTTTGCTGCAGATTGTTGAAAGAGGATCCAGCGGTGACTACCTCTGCTGAGGCGACGCAGTAGATACAAGAAGTGACGGGGCTACGCAGCTTGATGCAGCCAGTGATGGTCCGGTATGTGCGAGTGGGGATCGCTGTCCCCCAGAGGAATGTCAGGACGGGTGGGGCGATACTTCCTTTCCAGGGGGGGATTTCCTCAAACCCGTNCCCCAGAGGAATGTCAGGACGGGTGGGGCGATACTTCCTTTCCAGGGGGGGATTTCCTCAAACCCGCTGGGCTTGGCTCTGGTGGATCATCGGTGGAGTGGACCTTGGCTTTCGTCTTCCTGTTGCTGTGGTTTATGGACCCTTTCACACAACAACAGGTATCTGCGTCCTGCTTCAGTCCTCTCAGAGGTAGTGAATATGATACTGAACTGAATAATGATAATGAATTTTTCTGAACNGCTTCAGTCCTCTCAGAGGTAGTGAATATGATACTGAACTGAATAATGATAATGAATTTTTCTGAACTGAATAATGATAGAATTTTTGTTTTTTAATTTCTGTTAAGTATAAGTGCAAATTAATTTAGAATGATCTCTCCAATCCTTATTTTGTGATAAATTATCAAATTTTATATTTTTTTCAAATTCAAATCATGGGAGAAAAAATTGCCCTACTTATGAATGAAAAATGCACCAATCTTTGAAAAATGATCCAGTGTCATTCAAACTAATACAGACAAAATGCTGAAATGTTTTCCTGATGTGCTAAAATTAAAATTTTAAAACTTTCAGTTTTTATTATTAATATTCACGATGAATATTGTAGTTATAGATTTAACTTTCTAACAATGGATTGGTGCTGCAGAGAATCAATGGATGGATGGACGGACACTGATTAAATGCTAATACCTCAAAATTACTATTTTTGTTCCCTTCGTGACTGAAAAACAAGACTGGAGCAATATAGTAACATTAATATCAAAGAAACATCCATAAACTCTAACATCTGTTTGATATATTTCACAGAGATGCATAATGAAGACACGGACACTGTGCCTGTCTTCATGTATTACATGTTTGCAGCACTGGCTGTGTCTGTTATCCTGAACATCATCCTCACCTGCGTCCTTTATAAACTGAAAAAATATCTTCCTTCTAAAGGTATAACTTAATTCTTATAATCCATATAATTGATTATAATATAATTCATATAATTGAGCATTATACTGTATGAATGACATCAACAGGGATGATGACTGAAAGCCAATAATGCTCGCGTCTAATATTTTTTTGAAGGGTTGCACCCTCAGATGAGTATCCCTGCATATACAGCTGACAATCAGGTTGGTTTTGAAGTAAAATGTAAATTGTACTAATGTAAATTAGTATGATCTTAAGATGTAAATTGTACTAATCTTAATTTTAGCTTTAGCAATGATTTTTCTCTCATGTTCCCTATAGAAAGAGGAATCTTTGCAATATGTGGCCCTGGACTTCAAAAAGAAAGGGAAGGCCAGGAGACAGACGAGCATGGATGAAAAGGAGACAACCTACTCTGCACTGAGACAGACAAACCTGGAGTGAAATTTGCCCTTTGATCCCCAAATAACCAACAACAACCTGTTTCCACTGCTGATTTTGTTTCCTGGAGTTTTCAGTTATTATTAACTATGATAAGGTCAACTTTACTGTGTTATTGCTTTTGACTACAGTATCTTAATTGTGCATCCAAACCTGTAACTTTCCTTTGACTTTAACTGTCATTGTAAATAAAATACAAACGAAGTTTGACTTGGAGTTTGTAACAATGATGTTCTTTTAACTTAAATCATTTTAATTAAGATTCTGTATTAATACATATCGATGTATGTCTAAATTTGAATAATAGTAAATAATTTTAAAAAAAGGCATGGGTCTACGAAAGCTCTTTGTCATGAGGTGATTGGATATCTGGCACAAGTAAAGGCATCTGTATTTTCGACTCCAAACTCTCACAACTGTCGTGATCAGAGGTGTGAACGACTCACAGAGGTTAAATGTCAGTTTACTGTTGTCTTGAATCACAACTGCTACTAAAGACGCGGGGTAAACTCTTCTGCAAATAAAACGCTAAATTTCTTTGAGGCGGTTTTGTCATCTTCTACACCTCTGAATGCGGTTGAGTTCAGTATCAGGTGACGATGGAACAGCAGGACTCTGCATTAAAGCTGTCGTCAGTAGGGAGCAGTGCTCCACCGAGATGTGACAGACCACTGGATTAAGACAATAATACTTCATCATCATATGCATGACACCTTTTGATCATATTACAAAACCAACATGTTGCTCTAACTGGCAGATTGTTAAAATCAAAACTATTTTTAGCTTAGTATTTTCAGTGAGCACATGGCAGAGGCAGGCTAAAAAGAAATGCTTTTGTGCAAACCAGACACGAGCTGCAGCCATCCACCCACACACAGATCTGTGTTGCTACGTGTTGTGGGCTATTGTTATAAAAACAAAAAAAAAAAAGGTTGCTTCTTTCCTTTGCTATATTTTTAATCACAGTGATTCATTATTATATTTCTCTTTCTTCAGCAATAAAGCATGATGATGCATTGAAACATTATATTTATCAGATTAAAAAATGCATGTGTCAAAAGTGATAAAGCTGAGATTATTATCTTTAGGGCTTTTTGATTTGGTTGGTTTTATTTGATTGCAGTGAGGATTAATGATATTCTCTCTGCTCTGAAGTGAGTATTGTGTGTTTTATTNAAAAAATGCATGTGTCAAAAGTGATAAAGCTGAGATTATTATCTTTAGGGCTTTTTGTTTTGGTTGGTTTTATTTATTTGATTGCAGTGAGGATTAATGATATTCTCTCTGCTCTGAAGTGAGTATTGTGTGTTTTATTTGTGTTGTTTCCCTCTTTTACTCAG
The DNA here is from genome assembly GCA_014773175.1 of Lucifuga dentata. Lineage (NCBI taxonomy): Eukaryota > Metazoa > Chordata > Actinopteri > Ophidiiformes > Bythitidae > Lucifuga > Lucifuga dentata. The sequence continues at coordinate 12,044 of VXCM01005322.1, forward strand.
ACTCAACAACTAAAAAAAACCCAAAAAACAACTTCTCACCTTTGTGCTCCCACGCTGGTCAAGCCTTGTCACAGTTTTAAGTGGAACCCGTGTGGTATTCTCACCCGTCTCACTCTTTCTGCCCACCTCCCTCTGTAAACAGGATGTCACTGTGGTTTATTTGAAGCATGTTTTTTGTTTGTTCCAGTCACTGTACAACAACATACTTCTTTCACTTACACTGGTGCAAACTTTCTCACAAGACTGTATGAAGGGGTCTAAAACCAATGATTGAAAGTTTTTTTTTTTAAATATATAATGCAGATCAGTTCTGTCACACCACATATAAAAGAAGGATGAGCCTGCAGTTTAACTGTGTTTTAATTTCTCTTGGCTTTGTAATGTTTTTCTCACATTAAATACTAGTTAAAGGGTCATTACATGTATGTTCTTGTATGGAATAATGTTTTGGGTTAAATGTAAAGAACAGTGCAAAGAGGAGGAATGCTCATATCAAGAATGATCACATGAAGAAGAGATTTTAACAAAGATGCAAGAGAGCCACCCACCACCACAGATGAGCAAACAGGAAGTGCAGCATATGTTGCATGAGTGTGACTTGGCCTNAGCCACCCACCACCACAGATGAGCAAACAGGAAGTGCAGCATATGTTGCATGAGTGTGACTTGGCCTCGGAACTCAGATTTTTCCGACTTCTTACTTGGAAAAATGCTTTGGAACAGCACAAAGTTGGAGCTCAGGCTGTGAAACTCGGACCAAAATTATCTACCCCGACTTGCTNTTGGAACAGCACAAAGTTGGAGCTCAGGCTGTGAAACTCGGACCAAAATTATCTACCCCGACTTGCTGAGTATGATGTCACTACATGGCAGCGCCCGTGGAAGCGAGCTTTGTGAATGGAAATGATCAGCTAAACGGCAAATAAAACATTTTTTCTTGTGTAAAATTGAAAGAAAAATGTCAGAATATATCGCCAAGTTAGCTATCTATTTTGTATAATAACTGTTTGCCATTGATACGTAAGTGTAAATAATTTCATATTACTTCGCTGCACAAAGTTTAATACCCACTATGATTAATATCACTGTAAAACAACACAACCAAACAGTCCTGTAGTCTAACTTTACTTTAGTTAGCATTTATTACTAAGTTTTATTAATTTTACAGTACTTATTGGTGTTCAGCTATGCTTTTTTGATTACATTTGGCTGGAACGGTTTGAGGTTANTTTACAGTACTTATTGGTGTTCAGCTATGCTTTTTTGATTACATTTGGCTGGAACGGTTTGAGGTTACAAGTTGGAACTTCCAATTAGGAAAAATTCGACTTCTGACGTCTGTGAACGCAGCATTAAAACAACACTTTTCAACTGGGCGTGATGTCACAGTGTACCGAACACGCCAGAATACACGCTGCAGCACTGCAAGAACCAGTAGAGGTCAGCAAAAACAACGTTTTCAGCACACATTACTGTAATTTTATTTTTATTTTTTCCTCCACTACATATCAGAAATGAAATAGATAATTTTACTGCGTTACCTTTTCACTCACTTTAGCATTGAACAAGTAGAATATCCTATTACCGCCTTGCAGGTTTGGGTTCCAGTAAAGATTCACTGTCCATAATGGCTGCTTTGTTCTAAGTCAACAACCTCATAGCTCATACCGCGGCATTGTTAAAGTGCGAACATACAGACTACAAACATCAAACCATGAATATGGGTCACATGTAGAACTCTGTGTCTACAAAAATGCTCAACCTCGTCCAAACCCACCACAAAATAGTGTATCTTTCCAAAGCATGTCATAGTTTTTATAGATTTTAGTGCTTCTTTCATAAGAACAGGTTATTACAAAAACTACCCAGAAAAACACTTTCTACTACAGTTTCATGCAATGCTGATGTAACAGTGGCAAGAAATAAAGTTTATGTTTGCTATGAAATTTTTCCCTCATTTTTTTTTTTTTTTTTTTAAATAGTGGAACGTAGTGGGGAATATGTGTTGGACATTTTAAAAGTTGCAAAACTTGAAATGAAAGAAATGTATCCAGCAAAACAAATCTGTTGGTTTATTGTTGTCAGATGCGCAAAGCCAATGAGAACAAAACTGGTTTTATCAGAGGGGCCTTAAAGAAACAGTACTTAAAATGGTCTGTTTTCACTCAGTGTGCACAGTAGTGTTGCACCAAGGGAAAGTAGAACTGGATCAGTGTCTTTGGAAAGCATTTAAAATAAGAACACAGAAATATGTTATAGTATAATATGTCCCCTTTAACAGGAAGAAGCTCTGATGTAGATTTCTTCCTTTATTTTATATCTGGAGTGTTGCCACTCCTACTCAGCAGCTACAGCATAAAACAACCAAAAATAAACTCTTTATTGAAGTACACCTCTGATCACCGAAGCTACTGACTTTTTAAAGTGAACAAATTGCTCGTGACTCTAAACTCAAACCAGTCATCTCAGCCAATCACAAACGGTCTCCGTCTCCTCTTAAGACTTGTGCGCGTCCATTAGGAGACACAGACCAGATCTTCAGAGATGATGCCACTTTGTATCCTACTTGTGCTTTTCAGTGACATATGTGAGTATTTTAGTTGTTTTTACTGTTTCTGTGTTTTGAGAATATCATTTTGAATGCCATGAATGTTGTAGTTTTTAAAATAGAATTAACAGATTTTTATTTTTATGTAGGTCAAATGCGAGCTGTTGCTGAAACCACAGTTATAACTCAGGACAGTGGGATCATAACAGCCAGCGTTGGTGACAATGTGACTTTGCGATGCTTATGCTCGGATGATTCCGTAACTTACCTCTTCTGGTATCAGCAAATTTTGGGAGGCAAACCTAAAATCATATCGTCAGCAATAGCATACAGGACTAACGTTTACCAAGAGTTTAAGAAAAGATTTCGAGTCTTTGCACAAAGAGCAGAAGGGATAAATCATCTCACAATCACAAATCTTCATCTGACAGATTCAGCAACATATTACTGTGGCATGGTAGTCTTCAACGCAATTGAATTTGGACAAGGAGCTTTTCTTCACGTCAGAACATCATTGTCCAAGATCCAACCTGTCATTATTCAGCCAGTATCTGAGAGAATCCAAGCTGGAGAGTCTGTGAATTTGAGCTGTACAGTAAACGCTGAAGCATGTGCAGGGGGGCACAGCATCTACTGGCTCAGACATGGAGGATCTGAACCCGGAATCATTAACTCACAAACAGGTCAGTGTGAAGAGCGTCCCAGTGCAGAGTCGCCCATACAAAGCTGCACTTTTAACCTTCCGATGAAGACTGTGAGCCCCGTTGATGCTGGGACCTACTACTGCGCTCTGACCTCATGCGGGGAGATTGTGCTTGGAAACGGAACAAGATTGGACATTGTGGGTATGTGATAACAGATGATATGTCTTTTCCTTCCATCCTAAATAAGTAATAAAATAACCCTTGAATTAAGACGTGTACCAAAAATGCAAAAAAAAAAANAAAAAAAAAAAAAAAAAAAAAAAACCTAAATACAGAAGAGAATTAAAAATGTTAAAGGCTTTTTTCTTATTGGCAGGTTCAACCACAGTCCCTTCTCTCCTGGTGTATTGCCTTGGACTGATACTGGCTGTTTCTATTATCATATTCTTCATCTTGGCTTATATTATGTACAGGCTGAACAAGAAATCATGCCCTGTGTGCAAAGGTAATCAAGATTCCCAGAAACAATTTAGTCTTTTTTTTTTTTTTTTTTTTNTACATCATTACCTGCCTTTATCATACATGTAGTTTGATTTGCAGGGACTGTTCCTCGTTTGAGTCCAACCTCTGATCCAATGGTGGGTGAAATAACTAAATCATAACAACACATTTAGAGTTATACGTTCATCAAATAATATTTTAATTACAGCTTTTCTTNACTAAATCATAACAACACATTTAGAGTTATACGTTCATCAAATAATATTTTAATTACAGCTTTTCTTCACCTCTTTACAGGGTGAAGATATTCTCCATTATGCTGCTATAAGCATGAACAGGAAGAGTGGACAACGAAGGCGAAGGGAAAACACGGACAGCGTTTGTGTATACTCTGGAATTAAAGAATTGAAAAAATAAAGAACTCTTAAATTCATCATAATTTAAAAAAATATTCATACTTTTTTTTTTTAGTGGTTGTTTTAAGGACCATCAAACAGAAAGGGCAAAAATTGACAGAACCAAATGTTCAATGCAAAATAATGTTGAATAATTGACACAATAAAAGATTTCAGTGTGATATGTTTGTATATTTGTATGTCAGGAAGTTCTGATATGTTCCAAAGCCTGAATCTTCTGAATCCAGACATAAAGATTATTATGAAAATGAAAATCCCCTTCAACTGTTCTTATCTTCTGAGCTGAAATATATAGTTAAGCTTTCAGCTCTCAGTATTTAACTTGTGTTTTCACTCCTGTGGTCAAAGTTGTGTGAACTACAACAAATAAGTTTCCACTGATGGAAACTTAAAGCCAAGCAGAGTATGAACACAGGAAGACTGGCCCGTAGCCTCCAGGCCACAATGTCTACTAAAAGTAATAAAGTACATGATTGCTGCCTCCCAGACATTATAAACCTCACAAAAATACTATTTACTGCACAGCTTTTGTATTGTACTGCTGTTGCTGTTACTGTGTTTACTGACTGTGTATTTCAGCCATGCAATCCTTCACACACACACACACACACACACACACACATCAACCACCCAGATCATCATAGAAACCACCTAGCAATGACGTAACAATCTCCCCAAAACCATAGCANATCAACCACCCAGATCATCATAGAAACCACCTAGCAATGACGTAACAATCTCCCCAAAACCATAGCAACCATTTACCAGTCACCTCAGAAACCACCCAACACCTTAGCAAATCCCTAGCAACTGCCCAATCACCATAGCAACCACTTAACAAAACAAAAGGGAACTACCACCTACTAACACCCCAGCAGTTATCCAAGAAATCACAAAAAAGGTCATAGCAGCAGCCTTAACACCACCCACAACACCACAGCAAACACCTATAAACAACCCAGCAACCAAATGCCTAGAAAATACAGAATAATATTTGATTTTGTTATCAGGGTTACCAAGATCCAGACTTCCATTATGCCACTTTGGCATAATGGAAATCCAGAAATCCTGGCCAACAGATCCAGGAGACGGAGCGACAACACCAAGACCAAATGTGTGTACTCCAGTGTTAGACAATAGAACTGATATGTAATGTCTGTTTTCCTGAATTGAAATAAGTGTGTCAACACAATATCATTTGAATAAGTGTAAGTCTCTGACTTGCAATAAATATGAAATAACAAGGTTTTTCATACACAAATTACCATCAAGCTTTTTGACACATTTTTATATTTTTGAAGTTGCTACCTTCTTTTGCTTTTTTTTTTTTTTTTNTTTTTTTTTTTTTTTTTAATCTTATTACAAAGTGCAACAACCCACAACATGCCGGAGGGTACACACTTGTAAAGGTTCAGACTGTAAGCCGCAAACTCAGAGAAGTGAAAAATCTTTTTATAGCCTTCTTGTGGTCAACAACCAAAAGACGAGCTCGTTCTCCTTTGGACACATTCATATTTAGACCGTCTGCTTTCTTTAGCTGTGTGGTTTGAAACTGGAGGCCTTTACTGGGTTTTTAGTCTCACAGCAGCAATGACTAGATTAGTCTGAGGAGATTAGATCAAACTGATCAAACTAGGACACTGATTTGCACATATTCCATATTCACTGATGCTACAGTATGTTAGTGTGTGTGCATGTGTGTGTGTGTGTGTGTGTGTGCTTGTCTTTGCGCGTGTAAGAAATTATTTAGTTTATAGGTAATAGTACAGTGGAAAGTTAGGAAGTGACATTCGAGACCATCAGCTTAACAAGTCTGGTTAAATTGCCACTTGTGNCATATTCCATATTCACTGATGCTACAGTATGTTAGTGTGTGTGCATGTGTGTGTGTGTGTGTGTGTATGTGCTTGTCTTTGCGCGTGTAAGAAATTATTTAGTTTATAGGTAATAGTATAGTGGAAAGTTAGGAAGTGACATTCGAGACCATCAGCTTAACAAGTCTGGTTAAATTGCCACTTGTGAAAAGACCACTGTGAATGAAGTTGTTGCTCTTTGCATCTGCTTCAGTGCAGAAGCCTTTGTGGTTTTAGCAGGATGTCAAGGTGTTTGTGCTCTTACTTACATGCATCTCAAGCCAAAGGCCAAGAGAGCATCTAGAACCATGTCTGTAGTCAGTTACAGTATCTAAGCAATGAAAATAAGAAATCCTTATCAGACAATGACAATGAAATCCTTATCAGGTCATTTACAGCAACAATTTGTGTTATGTTTTTATAATCATAAGCAGGCAAAAAGTTTGTTCGGTAACCAACTAAAACAACACAACAAAACAGGGTAGTGAAATTAATTTGATGAAAGAAGCACCGTTAAAAATCTACTAAGTGAAGAACATTTCAAGATAGCAATGATTCCACTATTCCAGTGTGATTTTTCAAAGTCAAAACATTTTCAGCTTTAGTCTTGAGCTAGACTCTGAATCTAGGGCTATCCACGGGCTCACGTCTGGCTTTCCAAAATAAATTCTGATCATTTATGGATGAAAGAGGCTGATTAGATTACAGAAAAAGACTTATCAGAGAAGGCTTCATTTTAAAGCAGAAAACATATCAGAAACTATAAGAAGACTAAAATTAGCAGATATTTGATTTCAAACTTTAATTTGACAAAGCAGGATGCCAGATGCTTTTGTTCATGCAAGCTGAATGTCCTGTCCTCAATGGACCCCCATCCAGCATGCTTCCTCTGTTTGAGAAGATGGCACAGCCGGAATCAAAGAATGAGCAACACTAGGAACATTTTGGATAGGCGGAACCTCTGACTGAACTCTGTAAGTTACAGGGTGAGGACAACAAAGCAAAGCAATTCGGTGAAGGTGGCCCAACTCATTTTCCACCTCCACAGTTGAAGAAAGCAGTAGACGACGAAACAGTTATAACAGAATCTGGTCAGCATTTGTCATCTGCATCATTTTTCCCCTTACAGCATAGAAATGTCCTCTATCCCAGCTTCCTGGCAGCATTTCCATGTTGTGTCGGTGTTCCACAACTGATAATGACAGCAGGAGCTTGTTGAAGCGCCAAAGTATAAGTTCCTACCTTTGAATTCTTGCAATTGTCAAAGGTTGAAGGAAGATCTTAGGAGCTTAATACTGGCCAACCACTCATGGGCTGAAAGTAGGAAACCAATCAAGCTGCAGGCCAAAGATGAAGAGATGGTGCAATATCTGAATAAGGTACACCCCTGGCACCACATTTGTCCATGGTTGTACACACCATGGCCCTTGTTGCACTGCTAATATCCCTGATGTACTGTAGGATCAGATCTCCATGACAGCAGCAAACAATGAGCATAGTGGGGCAAATCAAAATTTTCTCCGAGGGAAAAGTCATGGCTCTGACCATGGTCTTGGCACTACCAGGCAACATCATCTAAGATTTCTCATTCAGGCAAGAGCTTTAAAAATGAAGATATAATACTCATAGAGCCTATCTATACATCTATATCTACATGATAATGCTCAAAATGCTTTAAACTGCAGGAAAAGGGTATATTTACTTAAATAAATATATTGAGTAAAATCATGTCTGCATTTTATGGGGTTAACATATGAATGGTCATTTTTCTGTTACCTGTAATCATGTCAGGTTATTCCTGTTACAACGATTTAAAAGGTAACGTCAGAAATAAAAAAATATACTGTTGTTCAAATAAAGTATCTCTGTGCTCGTGTCTTATCTAAAGGCTAAAACTGACCCTACAGGGGGCACTGACACTGTTCAGTGTTTCTACAATTGGACATTCTGTGTCATGTCTGGCTGGCCAATCAAACGCAGTCTTGTTGCTGAAGAGTGAAGAACGTCTCATGATTCTTTTCATTCAGCTCAATAGTTTAGACACGATGACACGTGTGAAGGTTGCTTTGTTTCTGACCTGTCTGCTCGTGGAGATAATGGGTAAGTTGTCTCTCTTGTAATGATTTATATCCTTTAAACAGTCTATTCATTCATCATGTGACTGTTTACACTAACTTCTTATCACAACCCAAATTTAACTGCATTTTCTTGATCTTTTTTTATTTCCAGCTCATATTACTGCTCTAAAACGCTCCGTCTCTGTCCGTCAAGAGAGAGCTTTTATATCAGCAAATGTTGGAGACAGCGTGACTTTGCGATGTTTCTCTAAAAGTGACACTGCAGTCATGTTCTACTGGTTTAAGCAAACTCTGGGACAGAAACCAAGACTGATCTCTACCTTCTATAAGCATGACAACAATGGCACATTTTATGATGAATTCAAGGACAATCCACGCTTCACACTGGAAATCAAAATGGGTGAGGCTCATTTGAAGATCTCAAATTTAAACATTTCAGACTCGGCTACTTACTACTGCATAAGGTCGTATTTATATAAATTTGAATTTGCGGAGGGCACTACAGTCAGTGTAAATGGTTCAGGTTTGAACCTCCAATCTTCGGTCTATCAACCAGCATCTGCAACCATCCAGCCAGGAAACTCTGCGCCTCTGAGCTGTACAGTACAAACCAGGACCTGTGATGGCGTCAACAGTGTTTATTGGTTCAGAAGCTCAGAGGAATCTTTTCCGGGAATCATTTACAGCAATGGAGTCAGGAATGATCAATGTGAGAGGAAGCCCACGACACAAGCTCAGACCTGCGTCTACAACCTCCCCATGAATGTTTCTGATGCTGCATCCTATTACTGTGCTGTTGTGTCATGTGGGGAAATGCTGTTTGGAAATGAGACCAAGACGGAGCGTATGTAACAGCCTAATCAGAAATCTCTAATTTCATACTTATCATTTGCACCTTATCAACATTAAGATTAGCATGAGGATAAAAGTTCAAATCTCTAATGTCTGATCTCTGCAGATAAGATGGACCCTCTAGTTTTGGTGTGTTTCTTAAGCGGAGCTTTGGCAATTACCACCGTATTGGTTGTTGTTCTGGCTTTCTTGCTGTACAAGATGAAAAAGAGAAATAGCTGCCAATGTACAGGTAATTGCTATTCTATAAATTTGAAAGTGTGTATTGTATTAAGTAAATAGATCATTTCCTGTACATTTACACATGCGTTTCACCTTTTCTCACAACCAGATTGTCAAGCAACTACCAGTGCAGATGTGAGTATTTTCTATTTAGATGCACTGTTATTTTCGTATATACAGTAGTTTCCGTGTGTGGCTTACTGTATATTATCATGGTGACTTACTGTTTTATATTTTGCTAAAGCATTACCAAGACGCAGGCAACCTCCACTATGCTGCTATTATGGAAAATCACACCAACAGAAGACAACAGAGGTACAACACCGGAACTGACTGTGTGTACTCCAGCGTAAGACAGTAGAGCTGAACATTTTTCATCTGTACTTTGACGTATCAAGTTTTATTTCTATGTACCATTGACATGATTGTAAGTGTAATGCAGAATTTACTGGAATGTGAAGTTGTGTCAACCTTGCAATAAAGTATTTTTCCAAGTTTTTTCAATGACAATGGTCTGGAGTTACTTTGTTATGTTGTCAAATGTGCAATTTTTTCTGCAGTCACCACCTATAGGTTACACTGTACAGGCACACAATCATCATCTCTGTGGTTTCAACGTGCAAAGTAACTACTTTGCATGTTGGAAGATCTGCAGCTTCTGCTACAAATGCCTCAAAATGCTGAAGTCAAAAAAGCATGAAATGTGCCTTTGACTNTCTGCAGCTTCTGCTACAAATGCCTCAAAATGCTGAAGTCAAAAAAGCATGAAATGTGCCTTTGACTGTATGTAGTGACAGTTCACTACATACAGCACACATTCTGATCGTACAAGTGTACAAATGAAAAGATCTAAGAACCTTTTTTTATGTCTTTCTTGTGGTCTGCAGTCAAACGATGAGGTCTCTGTATCCATTGCTAAGGTTTAGTCATACGCATACGTAGGACCCTCTCTGTGTTTGAGTGTTTTTAGTTTCAAACAGGATGTCTCTTCTGTGTTACACTGTCCCGTTTCACAGCAACCACAAAGATAATTTTTGCAATCAAACTGGCACATTTAGAAATTTACAAATTCACTGATGCTGAACACGGGACAGTTTGGCCTTTAGCATGAAGATTTGTTACAGGTGGCAGCTATGTGTAAGCTAAACACACTCTCTCACATACATGCAAGCAAACACACACTCCACACCCCAACAACGTGCCTGGCTGAAAAATTGTTGGTGTCAAAGAAGTGGCTGAATGATGGTCATTTAACTGTAAAACATTTACCACAATCAATGAAAAGAACTTATTTGCTACTCTATATTTAATAGTTATTGCATAAAACTATTTACATTAACCTACTTATTGTTTAGAGATGGTGTCTTTCATTTTTCTGCACTTTCCTGCTACAACAGCTGAATTCACTGATTTGTACACCCTGAACCAGAGAGAAGGAGCCAATCACAGGAACCAGGTTTGGTGTTTTGGATGAGTGGAAAATCCTGCAGACTTTCAGCCCTCCATGGCACATAATCTAAGCCTATGGATGGAGAAACTATTGTTGTTTCTGCTTTGAATACATAATGAAGCAGCCATTACATTGAGACACGTTGACTTTTACCTGCTTTGCATCTCAGCCTTGGTGGTTTGCAGCAGGATATGGAGCTGTTTGCACTCTCATAGATGTTCTCTCAGCCCAAGACCATTATAGCCTCTTCAGACAGTGAGAACTTCATCAGGTCACTTTTGATGATGACAATACTGTTGCTAATGCTTACAACACTAGTTAAACATAAGGAAAAAAAAAATCAAAATGCACTATTTAAAATCTATAGAAGATACTGTATAACAGCATATTACTTCTGCTAGCCCAAAAGGCAGGGATTTTAAAGAATCGTACCAGTGATGTTGAAGCTCAATAAATATTACCCGCATACATGTTATGTTACTGACAACCATTTTTTTCAAAATAAAACTGTATTTTTTCATGTTATTCTGCCAAATCCTCTTTCAAAATCAAATGTTCAGGTGATACACCCTCCTTAAAATCCAATGTTTCATCTTCTAACACATTTTCAAACGTAGAAGCGTCAGTTGTACTTAATTTCTTGGTAAAAGCCGTCTTCTCCTGGGACCATACTCCCTGGTGGAGACACACATTTTCTTCTGTGCAGCTCCACATCGGACCGGTTAATAAAGTTACTTCAACAAAAAATGTAACAGACATCATGTTTGCTGTGATGGATTACATATCTCAACCACGTTTCAAGTCTCTACAAGCTGATTTTAATAGCATACTGGAATGAACTGAAACCAATGGCAGTCTGGAAGGTAGGAAAAACAATTCTAATATTTACCGCTCCAGCAGTATGTTTTGGGAAATAATTGCCAGTAATGTAACATGTATACAGGTCGTATCTGGTTCAAACATGCAAAACCACCAGTATTGTCCTTTAAATGTCAAACCCTATGCAACTATATTCTTTTTTCAAATGGGAATCACAAAAATCTGAGGCTGGCTACTGAAACAAACTTTAAAAACTGTTCAGAAAAATCATAAAAAGACGCTTTTACATCTTTTTCAAATGACATTTATTTTTTGATGTGGGAAACCATACCGTACCATTAAAGCAAACTGAAAACAAAGTACATAAAAGGAAGCCTTCAATAGTTTTTTGTCAAATTTGTCTACTTGCCTTAGTTTACAGTCTTGGTTCTATGGACTATAGCGAATGAAAACAGCTCAGAATTATAGAAATATGGTGTATTTACCTAATCAACAACTGCATGCTGTCATAAAGAAGGAGTAATTATGTGGTTCAGATGCTGCTCATTAACTGAATCACCTCAAGGATCAAAGTAAGAAAAAAAAACACTGTAGGGGGATATGAACATGTTTTCTACGTTGCCTTAATAGGACATTCATTGTCATTTCTGGTTGGCCAATCATACGCAGTCTTCTCTCTGAAGAGTGGGTAACATACCAAGATTCTCTCCATTCAACACGATGACACCTTCAAAGTTTGCTTTGTGTCTGTCCTGTCTGTTCTTGGGGAATACAAGTAAGTGGCGTCTTTTGTGATTGCATTTTGTATGTTTGAGTGATTGCTCCAAATATATTTAATTTGTTCATTTGTCTCTGATTTCATTTCAGTTTTCAATCTGAAACTGTGCTCATCTGCACAGAAGGAGAGAGGTTTTCTCTCTGTTAATGTTGGAGACAACGTGAGTTTGCAATGTTTCTACGAGGGTGATTTCTTAGCAAAGTTCTCCTGGTTCAAGCAAATTTTGGGACAAAAACCCAGGCTGATAACTACATACTACAAGCATCAGGAAAATGTTGATTTTCACAACGAATTCAAGGATGATCCACGATTCTCTTTGGAAACTAAAAATGGAGAGAAAACCCTCAAGATCTCACATTTACGTATTTCTGACTCAGCTACTTATTACTGTGCAAGTAGCTATTCCCTTATTTTGGAATTTGCAGAGGGAACGACTGTCATTGTAAAGGGTTCAGGTTTGAACAACCAAGGTTTGGTCCGTCAGCCCGCATCTGCGACCACACGGCCAGGAAACGCTGTGACTCTGAACTGCACAGTACAAACCAGGACCTGTGATGAAGGACACAGCGTTTACTGGTTCAGAAGCTCAGAGGAATCTCGTCCAGGAATCGTTTACAGCGATGGAGTCAGGAATGATCAATGTGAGAAGAAATCTAAGACGCAAGATCAGACCTGCATCTATTACCTCCCAATGAACGTTTCTGATGCTGGAACCTACTACTGTGCTGTCGTCTCGTGTGGGGAGATACTGTTTGGAAACGGGACCAAGCTGGACATCGAGTGTAAGTTACATTCTAGTAGATTTTCTCATTTCAAACATAGTTACGTCGTTTAATCAAACAGCAGAAGAACATAGAAAAAAAAATGTTGTAATATCTTCTAATGTCTGGATTCTGTAGATAACGAGAATCCTCTTGTCTTGGTCTATTGCTTGAGTGGGGCTTCGGTATTCACCAACACCCTGGCGATTATTCTGGCTTTCCTAGTCTACAAAATGAAAAAGAGAATTGGCTGCCAATGTAAAGGTAATTGATATTTCCTGTGCGATATGTGATAATGCGTTTCACTGAACGGAACATTTGTAAAACAAAGGTTTCCATTCTGTTTTTCAGCTCCTTCCACATCGAATGCAGAGGTGAATATTTTATATTTAATTGTTACATTGCCATTTAAAATCCTAAACTAAGCATTTGTGAGAAATGTAAAGTACCATATAGTGATTTTACTTGATTTATATTATTACCAGGGTTACCAAGATTCAGAAAACCTTCCTTATGTTGCTTTAAGGGAAACAATGGTCAGCAGACCAAGACAACACAGGAACAACCCCAACACCGAATGTATGTACAGCAGCATAAGGCAATAGTGATGAACGTAAGGTACAACCTTATTAGTTTCTCTTTTATAAACACCATGAGTTGGACATTCATGATAAAGGCACAGTTCTATGTACATCATGTTATCTAAATATAATGAATCTGAAGACTTAGATTGTAATTAAGTCATTAAATAAGCTTTTGCAAGGACAATACATCGAGAGCAGTGATTTCCACTTTTTTATGACGTCTGTGTGATAAGATTTTGTTGTCTACTTATTTAAGACCCTCTGCTTTCTTTATCATGTACAGGTGGTTACAATAACCTCCACAGTACAAACCCATATACAGTAACTGTAACCCTAAGACTATAGTTTTATCATCATTTTATCATGAGAATTTTTGGCAAATTATTTTTATCAAATTTTAAGGATGACCTATAACCTATAACAAGCCATTTCCAGTCTAATATAATGAGTAAGGGTGTAATTATCTGAAGGTGTGTTCACCCACAAACACAAATATCTACTAATGTGAAATGTGGAAAATGTGAAATGTGTTGGGGAACTTCCTGTTAATTCCTTGTTACCACACCTGCTTTCTGTATATATTTTGGGAATCTAAACATGCAGTGCAATGGCTGGTGAGATTCTAGAAAATAGAAAAAAAGTATTAATAATGACATCACCTGTGGCATATTAATATTTTTACACCTTGCTTTAAACTGCGATATCTGTATCTGATTTGCATTGTGATCAGGTCTCAGTAGGTGGGTCATTATGCTATTAAAGCCTGTTTCCTCCTCGCTCTGTAAAACATCATCTATATTTAAATACAGTATCAGTCAGAAATAAGTACACCCCTGTCTACTAATAAAAAAAAATCATAGTTTTTACTTTCTGTACGTCTAGGTTGGATAGCCATTCAGATCTGCTGAGCCTNAAAAAAAAATCATAGTTTTTACTTTCTGTACGTCTAGGTTGGATAGCCATTCAGATCTGCTGAGCCTTTATTGTAGCACCTTTAAGAAATTTAAGAACTGGAATTGGGAAAATACTTCCAACAGAATTTTTATTAACTAATTTACATAACATAGGTTCATAAATACACCCCTAGTCAAAACACAGTGTCAGTAGATGAAACACCTTTACTGCAGACACTTCCTGTTTTAACACTACATCACCTGTGACCTTTTCATGCAATATACACTTGAATAGTGAGGTGTAACAACGGTGCAAGACAAATTCTGTAACAGTCAGAAGCCACATAGTAAAAATGGCTCCAAGTAGGAGAGAACTGCCAGAAGATTTGAAAAAAAAAAAAAAAAAAAAAAAAAATCACTGAATTGCATAAAAGCAAAGTTGGGTACAAAACCACTTGTAAAAACTTTGCTAATAAGCAAAACTACCGTGGTGAAGGTCATCCAAAGGTTTAAAAGCACGGGTATAGTGGTAACAAACAGCAACCAGGTGACAGAGCTGTTAGCCATGTTGCTAAGCTAGCACTGAAGGACAGACACATGATCCTCCCAGCTAAGTGAAGCTACATCAGAACTCATTGGAGCCAGAGTTTCTCAGCTACACTCAGGAGAACTCTGGACAGGTCAGAGCTCCACAGACAGCCATTACTCAAACAGAGAAGGATAATAACTTGATTTTCTGTCATCATCCTATAAATTTCTCCATTTTGAGCATCTCCTCACATCTGTGCTTAACTTCCTGTTCTTTTGGAGAGCATGAAAGTGAAGCACATCCTTTTTCCATTTTACCAGCAAAGTGGTATATGTTAAGAATAATGATATTAACAGTATCAAAAAAACTTCAGACTACTAGAACATAAATATTGGACTTTCAATTTAGATGACTTTAACACGCATGTAGAAATTCAACCCATTTCTATACAAAGAACAAAAATGCAGACAGGACACAGTAATACTATTTTAAAAATACATAAATTCTACTGAGAATGTTCATCGTGAAACGCTGCTGTAGTGAACGGGTGTTTTGCTTCACTGCGAATGCGTATGTGATTTACCAGCAGCCAATCTTAAGTTCTGCAGTATGAATATGACAAACCTATCAGATGTGACATTAAGGAGGACAAGTTGATCTTGTGCCTTGGTTTCAAAAAAGACACACTTTCCTTGAGAAGCACCAGGACCGGCAATCATGAAGAAGAAGATGATGACCTACCTTCTAAATTTGTCCCTGCTCTGCTCTCTATGTAAGTAACAAAATCCACTGGTAGGAAAGTTTTCACACAGATAATTATAATGATTTAGGCTTCCTGTTTTTGTTTCAGGCGTGGCAGAGTTAAGCATCGTCTCTCAGCCTGATTCTTTCCAAGTGGTAAAACTGAGAGACACAGTTACCATTAAATGTCAGATAAATGGTGTTATAGAAAAAATATTCTGGCAAAAACTATCAACTGGGAAGAGACTAGAGAACGTGGCAACAATAGAGACGTTCTTTAGTTGGAATGTGATTTCTGATCAGTTTAATGGCCGTTATTCTGTAACATATGATACCATCAACAGTAATCTGAGGATATCTAATACAACTTGGGAAAACATCAGTACATACTACTGTGAAGTGCTAAGGGGAAACTCACTTCAGTTTGGACCAGGAACCTTTTTGATGCTAAAAGGTATTTAAGCTCTAGTTTTTCATAATTTTACCACATCTCAGAGTAAATTATGATCAATTTTTTTTTTCCCCAAGGTGCAAAAATGATGAGTGACTCTGTCATCTAGCAGCCAGCATCTGAGTGGGTCCAGCCAGGAGACTCTGCGTCTCTCAGCTGTTCTGTTCAGCCTGGCCACTGTGCAGGAGAACACACTCGGGTTATCTGGCTAAAAAGCTCAGATGATTCTGCACTGGAAATGATTTCCTCCTCTGGAAACGAGAAAACGTGTGAGAGGACAGAGACTGGCTCTGACAAAATGATCTGCGTGTACAACCTGCTCGTGAGGAACCTCAGTTCTGCTGATGCTGGAACCTACTACTGCGCTCTGACTTCATGTGGAGAGATAGTGTTTGGAAACGGAACCCGGCTTAATATCAGTAAGACATTAATAATAACTATATGTAAGCTGTTATAGTTCAAGATGGTACTGAACATAACAATCTAGAGAGCAACATTACCTTTAACCTGGACATTACAACTGAAAAAACAACACCAGTGGCCTCCTTCTCAATGATATTTGCATTTCTTGAGCTCTTAGTTAATTATTTAAATTGTGTATAAACAGCAAATCATCAGCATGGATTTTTAATGACACATTTGGAGTTGGCAAGTTCATGCTGGGGAAGTTCTCCACTTATAGAACATTTTCAAAATTATCTTGGTGTTGAAATGTTTGCATACTCTTTCATATTAGTGCCTAAGGTCATTCACAACATAAATTAAGTATTGTTTTTCTGCTTTATTTATAGTAACCACCAACCTGCTTGATGTGAGTCCGACTGTTATTGCACTGATGATATTGAACATCATTCTCGGGATGGTTACACTTCTACTTGCATGGAAACTTTACAGAAATCGCAGGAATAATACCACAGGTATTGAAAACTATATTGTACTGA
This sequence comes from Lucifuga dentata, assembly GCA_014773175.1. NCBI lineage: Eukaryota > Metazoa > Chordata > Actinopteri > Ophidiiformes > Bythitidae > Lucifuga > Lucifuga dentata. Next base: position 29,105 of record VXCM01005322.1, read on the forward strand.
TAAACTGTACATCTCCAGCAGAAGCAGAGTGACATTTTGCTGTATTCTGCAACAACTGGAATATTCATAAATTATGTTTAATTCTCTCCTCAGAGAAAGCTGATGGATCCTCTGATGACAATCAGGTAAGTGTGTGTGTGTGTGTGTGTGTAGGACACAAGCTCAGCCAGCAGCCACATTAACTTCACTCTTTATGGCTTTCCTGTCCGCGTCTTATCTGTCTGTGCTTTACCTCCATCTTTCTCAGGCTACTGATGGAGTTACTTATGCAGCAGTGTGTTCAGTTCCCAAAAGCTCTTCCTCCAGGCCAGCGATGGTGAAATACAGCAGAGAAGCTGTGGTTTATTCTGATGTTTGGTACCGTCAACAGCAATAATGGATTTCATATTATCAAATGGAGAAACCAGGAAAAACAATGTGACGAAAGAGCTAGGAAGGCGAGGGTTACTGAAATTGGAACGGCACTACCTATGTCTCCCTGTAAGGCAGACGTATGGGAGACTATGGCTTCCAAGACGCTGAAGATGTGGTACGGAGCCCAGCAGAATATAAAACACANAACAGCAATAATGGATTTCATATTATCAAATGGAGAAACCAGGAAAAACAATGTGACGAAAGAGCTCTCTGTCCTTTTTTTCCATAAAATATGGTCAAATCATCCATTGAAGGTTAGAATGTTTTCATATCTGTAATAAAGTTCCAATCTGCATCTTCATACATTGAATGTCTTTTAATACAGCTTTCTCATGGCGCAATATGGCTGCTAAAATCTGAGCCTCTGCCTCCTGTAATGCATATTCTCAGCTATGGACTTCTAACCCATATACTTAAGACTCTGATAACACGGTATGAAATTACTTAAAAGTACATGAGAAGGAGTTTTTTTTATGTGTACTTAAGTCTAGTTACGTTCTAACCATGTGCCAAAGACACATCACAGAGTTTAATACACAATACAGCGCTGGATCCAAACATCAATGAAGCAAGCTCAAAAAATCCCTCTACAAGATCTATTAATATCTTCTTCTAACCAGAAATGTTAACACATGACTCAGCTCAGCTTTCAAAATAGCCAGTTCTCAGTACTTGTGTGTTTTCACTCCTGTGGTGAAGAAGGTGTAAACTACAGTGAACAGGTTTCCGCTGGTGGAAACTTAGCAGAGCTTGAACACAGGAAGACTGGCCTGTAGCCTCTAGCCTCCACAGCCATGCAGCGCTGCCAGCAAGCTGCAAGCCAACAAAGAGCCACAACAAGCCAAGAATGCATAAATAATTCACTATAACTAAATACGTCAATAGTGCTTCCCTAATAGAAACAAAGATAGCCACATTCTGTTATAACTTCACATTCATGTTTTTGTGTAACACTTAAGTAGCAAAATCAATGAAGTACTCAACTTAACACAAACACAACAGGACATCAACCTCATAAGACATGAGGCTAACATACAGTCTTGACTTTCAGTTTAACATGTTTAAACATTAAAGTAATCAATTTAAGAGGTTCATCTATTGTTAACAGATTCCTAAGTGGACTTGGCTAACATTGCCAGGTGTGAAAAAGCCGTTTGGCTTATTGAGAACAATCTTTTAGCTTTCAATCAAACAGCAGCAATTCACCAAAGACTGTCCCGCCATATGGTGGTGAACATCAACGCTACAAGTCATTTAACCTTTGTTCAAGACAGTAAAACACATTCAAGGGATTTGCGTCACATGACACACCTTGCTGCGGCTGGTCAGCTAGTATGCACATAACGCAGTAATACTGAGCAAGATGGCTTCCTTTATCTCTTCCTAGTGCACAACCCTACGGGAGTATGCTAAAAGTATACAGTGCCATCTGGTGGACATTTTTAAAACAACCATATTTTCCCACCTGGCTACTGTTTTTTTTTTAAAAATGCATTAAATAAGTTCTTAAAATGCAACTCATTTTCACTATGACTATGCCAGTAGGTAGAATATCATAGACAAATTAGACTGAAACCTCTGTACTGCATTATTACAAAACTGAACAATGAAATAAAATAAGTGCAAAACAGGAAAATAATCAGCCTCTGCTGGAACGTGTCACCACACAAACAGGCCACAACAATCTCGTAATAGTCTCTTTGTGGTTGGCAGTCAAAGGACAAGACCGTTCTATGCATTTGAGTGTTTATGTGGTTTCAACAGGAAGTCTCCATAGCGTAAGCCTGTAAGCCCTCTGTAACTCTCACCTCAGATTTTTTTTAAGTAGATCACAAAACTATCTTTATGTCTGACTTTATGTCTTTATGACTACAAGAATAGAACACTTACAAGAAACTTTGCACTTTGAACTTAGAATATCCCCATCCATCTACCTGAGAGTGAATCAGTCCTAATGCTGTGGAGTGTGTGTGTCACAGGCATATTTCTGTGTGTCACTGCAGTTCCGGTAGGTAAGACCAAGCTCAGACTATATGATTATAGCTCTGATTTTCCAGTCAAAGATGAACTTTTCTGATCTGCAACAAAAACCCCAAGCTGGAACCAAATCGCTGCCCTTGCCTGTCACTAACTTCCTGCTCCTTGGAGCCATCCAAGACATACTGATATTTTCAAACATCTTTGAAATTATCAGCATAAAAGAGTCTGACATAATTTTGCATCACTCAAATTGTGCATAGTTGTCCCCCCCCCCCNGCCCCCCCCCCCAGTGGGACAGACTTGGAACTTTATTTTAGAAACATTCTGTAATGAGCACCTGTAGATTTTATTGTACATAACTGTAGATTGAGGTGTCATGGTGGTTTAATGGTTGCTGTTTATTCTCCAGCTGTAATGTCAGATCTATTTGTTCTGACTAAACTTAAATTTCTCAAGCACAGTGCCTGTTGTTACCATGTGAATTCACTCATTTCCTACTGAGACCAAGACAGATGTTACAACTGAAATGTCAGCACTGCTTGACCCTCTTATCAACCAATCAGATTTAACCTCATTCTAAAGGTGTTGTGTGTTGTTTTGCTGAGGGCATTCTGTTCTTAAGACCTCTGACACCATGATGTGGATGATTCTCTGTGGAATACGTAAGTCGCACTTTCAAGACAAGATGACATTGAATCCACGATGCTTGAATATCAGCTCATGTTTCTGTGTCATTATCTCTTTTTCACACAGTTCATCTGTTTGTGGAGACCCAGACCTCATCAGTGTAGCAAGACACTGGGTTTATATCAGCCAGGGTCGGGGACAATGTGACTTTACATTGCTTCTACCACAGCGATTTGATAATGCACTACTCCTGGTATCGGCAAAGCTTCAGAAAAGCACCTGAGCTTCTGTCTGCTATGTACAAGGTTTTGGATGTACCATCCAAAACCTACGCTGTCCCACTGGATGAAAAATAACACCCACTTCTCCGTGCAGAAAGACAAACAGACGAATCATTTACACATCTCTGACGTCCAGCTCTCAGATTCAGCTACTTATTTGTGTGGAGGCTCACACTCCAATGTGATGCAGTTTGGAGACGGGATATTTCTACATGTCAGAAGTAGTTATGCTCTTTCATTGTTTTCTTTGATTTTTGATTAATTTTAGACATAGCAGAGGACTTATCAACTTCCATTTTGTCTCCATAACACCAATATTACTGGAAAATCTTTATACACATGGTCTTTTGGGAATTTATACAGTTTGTACAGTTTTTGAAAAGGACAATTCCAGTGGTTTTGCATGTTTGAACTCAATATATACACGTTACGTTACTGACAAACATTTCCCAAAACATACTGCTGGAGTGGTAAATATTAGAATTGTTTTTCTTACCTTACACTACCATTGGTATCAGTTCATTCCAGTACACTATAAAAATCAACTTAAAGACATAAATGTACTTGAGATAAAATCCATCACAGCCAACAGGACGTCTATTAATTTTTTTTGTCAAAGTAACATTATTTAACCGATCTAACACAGAGCTGCACAAAAGAAAATGTACGTCTCCGCCAAGGAATATAATCCAGGAGAAGACAATTTTTACAGAGAAATTAAAAACAAGTGTCCCCTCTACATTCAGTGTTAGCAGACAAAACACTGAATTTTACTGCGGGTGTATCACCTGATGATTTTGAAAGATTAAGGGATTTGGCAAAATAACAAGAAAACTAAAACACAGTTTTATGTTTTGGAAAAGGTGGCGGTAACGTATGTGGGTAGTTTTTTTGGGCTTAAACATGCAAAATCACCAGTATGGTCCTTTAAATGTAATTTCTTTAATGATTACCATACATTTGACTTTGTTTAACTTATTGCAACTTCTCTGGCTAATAATTTCCTGTGGATTTAGGTCCCAATGTCAAAGAAATTGTCCAGCATCCAGCCTCTGAGTCTGTCCAGCCAGGCAGCTCCGTGACTCTAAACTATATGGTCCAAACTGGAAACTGTGATGAAGACCACGGCGTCTACTGGTTCAGATATGGATTCCACCATGGAGTCCTTCACACACATGGAGATCAGTGTCAACATGCCCCTACACCAGGCTCTCCTTCACAGAGCTGTATCTACCATTTGCGTAAGAGCAACCTGAGCTCTTCTGATGCTGGAATCTACTACTGCGCTGTGGCCTCGTGTGGGGAGATCCTGTTCAGCAACGGGAGCAAACTGCAAGTCAGAGACGATGGCAAAAACCTTACCGCACATATCAGAATTTTAGTCTTTCTCTCCATGATTCGGAGTGGGATTCTCGTTATCTTTCTTATCATTTGTCTCTTGGTCTACAAAAGTAAGGTCTCCATACTCTAATGCAGAGTCTGGTTTGTAATGTAAATTTTATTACAGCTAAAATAAATCCCACAAATCCTACAATACAAATTCTAGAAAAGAGCAACATTATATACATATAATTTTATATTTTGGTTAATAACATTGCATATATTGATTAACAATTTAATAAACTGATTTACTTGGATGTATGACTTTGACCTGCTTCATCAGCTTAAAATTGCTCTTATATAGCTACAGCACAAAATAAAGGTATATGTACCAATTCATAATGTCATTAACAAACGAAAATTTAACACACTGCATCTGCAGGTTTAAGCAGCTTAAATTAAAGACTTTTTAAGATGTTTTTAGTGCCTCAGAATGAAATTCAAGATCAATTTCACCATAACAAAGTGGCAAAAAGCATACAACAGCACATCTTGCTTGGTTTAGAGACATATTTTAATTACTGCTGAAGCACTTCTGGTTTAGATGCAATCTTCATTTCGTTGCTTGTACTTGTGACATATGCAATGACAATAAAGTTGAATCTGAATATTTTTCGATTTAGTAGCCGGACTTATATAGGATCCTGTACAGGTGACTAAATACTAGAAATGTTGGACATTGCTAGGCCATCACATCACGCAAACACCATCTTTGTCCCCAAAAGATCAAGACAATAGCTGAGCCATTATCCAGGCAGTCTTATATGCTTTTTTTCATCCATTAGTATCGCAGAAAATATTTATGTGACCAAGAAAATACTTCCATTTTCACGATATTACATATCTGGACACATACACAAGCCAGTGAGCTGCAGACTGTTCAAAGACAAACAAATACCTGTTTCTCTTTTCAGTGGCAATACTGTAGATTACCAAACATGGTGATAAATATCTGTGAATGTTTGAAGCTTATGCGGTGGTATCCTGAGAGTTCGCCCACGTATCAGAAAGAACCATGAATCAGAGGACACCTATCTCAATCAACCTTGAAATCAAAATGAGAAATGAGAGAAAAAAAAATACGCAAGGAAAACTTGGACTTCAGATCACAAAACTCACCCATGAGGGAGTGACTCTTCATTCCAACTCAGAGCCAAAAGATCCAGGTAAAGGATAAAAGGATGAATTTGCTGCTGGACGTTCATCAGCATTTCTTTGTCAGACTGCAGAACCAGTGTAAGATCTTGTAGCTGAAAGATATACAAAGGTTTGCAGGTAAATACTGTGGGATGTTTATGGCACAGGTGACTTTGTCGTCAGCCATCTAAATTACCTTACAAGGAGAGACACGTCACAATTGCAGATACAATACAGTAGGTGTTGTGTGTAAATGTGATAACTTTGTGTGTGTAAATGTGATAACCTTGTGTTAAACTGACCTGTTATGCATTACACCTACATGTGGTGGGTCCAGTTATTAATATCATATCAGTACATTTATAAAAATCTGTATTTGTTAATGAATATTTTATTTTCTCCTACAGACACATTAGCTTCATTTGTTGTCTGATATTATAGCAAAGAAAAGCTCACATTATGCTTCTCTATGATTTACTGGGTGCTGTCCATGGTCCTGATGTCTCTATCAGCCATTGTTCTGCCTAGCAAGACTCCAGTTTCTCAGTATAATTGAGACTATATTCATTTACAGAAATCATAATTATGTCACTGTCTACTCGTGGTGAGAATAAATTGATATTTTACATTTCATGACAATATGCTTTGTTACTGTCTTCAATCATTTCTAATAGTCATTTTGTGTGGAGGAGTCCTTTTGTGTCATTCCACCTTGCTCAAGATCAGGTATTATTACCACAGAAGAATTAATAGCTCATCTTAATTGTCCTTTGGGGACAAGTAAGGTTCATTGAATTTAATTGAAAACTGTTGAAATGATATGGAGACAAGCTAGTTACACACAGATTTTAAGTAAATGTACGTTTGATTCTCCCACACTATTAACAACCAATAATTGATAAATTTAAACTAAAGGTAATAAGTCGCCAAAATATTTATTATTTATATAAAATATTTATATTCCACTAAAAAAATTCATGTAGTCTTACATTTATGAATTTTAACATACAGTTCTTTACCTGTCCTTTAGGGACACCGACGGATGCTGGCGGAGACATATGGAGAGGCACCGGCGCTGGTAGCGGTCATAGCTGCAGTTTTCGTCCGAGGCACATTAAGGCTTTCCCGGTCAACAGAAAACAGTCCAAGCACGTATCTCCACCGAGGACCATAAGAATCCGGTCTTACTTACAAAGTCTGTTAACACGCACAAACTCCTCGGTGCTGCGTTCATCACCGGATACACTATCAGTTAGCGGCTTCCAACACGGAATTAGCATCCCCTCGCTAGCTTAGCCTAGTTGGCCGTTAGCCTAAACTTCGTTAGCTAACATTTACAGCTAACATGGAACAAACACGCTATTTTACGCTATTATTTTAAATAATTTAATGTGCAACAGCGTGTGACATGGTCATATCTTGTGTTTTCCTCATGTTACACAGACATTTCGCCAACATATTAGCCGTTTTTCTCCTCTGCTTTGCTTCTTCTCTCTGATTGGCCCTTTTCTCACTTCCCCTCTCCAATTCCACCAATCAGAGAAAGAAGCGCTGATTGAGCACGAAGAGCGACCAACACAGAAACAAAAAGGAATGAGTAATTTTAATCTGTGGATTTCAGCAAACTTCAACCTGATTTTGTGAAGAATTAAATTATTTACAGTTTAACCATTACTCTGTGCTATTTTAACTTTCTAACAATAAACTGCAATGATAGTATGATTAGCTGTATGGAAAGCAGTTATCCTCGCCAGCCTTAAAACACAGGTGGGTAGGTGGGTCTGGGTGGGGTTATTTATCATTAAGGTATCACCTGACATACAAACAGCAGATCATTGTCAGATGTCTCTTCTTCTTCTTTTCCTTTCGGCTTTCCCTTCAGGGGTCACCACAGCGAATCATCTGCCTC